>JAHPZR010037987.1:22500-32004 GCA_019787425.1 Platygyra sinensis | reverse complement strand
GCAAAAATTAATTAAGACCCCTCAAAAGACTTACTCTTGCTCAAAGGATTCAATTTAAGACAGGCAGAGAGTCGTCTGTCTGAGTAGGTACAAGAAATTAAACACTACATGACAGAATCATAACTTGAAAGTACGAGGAAGGCGGTATTAAACTCACCCATCTGTTGTGAGAGAAAGCTAAAATGCAAATTCATGTATTCACAATATAGTTTTACTATGTCAAACACACGAATCCAATTACGAGGTTAATGCGAAATCTCAAACAACTAGAATCTCGCAAGATTCAAAATGAATTGAGTTAATGAGAGGAAGTTTACCATGAAAATGATGATTGTTTTCTAGATTTGCAGTTTTCCGAAAGTGCACAGAAAACAAATATAGAAAATCGTTCACTGGAAATCAAATGTTTGAAAAGAAAAAGAAAACAATACCGCTTTAATTCACTATCCATAAAGATCGCAAATTTGTCATAATAAAAGAGCTGTCAGGACAAAAATAGCCCGCGGGATATGTTAAAAAGACAAGTGTCTCTCCTCAGCGGGCCCATTCTGAGTCATATCAGTTACAGGCAGCCAGGAGTCTCAATGTGGAGTGACCAGCCGCAATTTGAACCTTTCTACTCAAAGTACTATAACCTGTGTTCGATAGCTTAATGCACGCAAAGTAGGAAATCGCTAACATATTGCATGTTGTGTTCCCCACAAGACATCTTTGCGATGCTTTTAGCGAGGTGGGTACCTAAAATCGGGCTAACCTTCTTGGAATTTTTTAAACAGTTTTAAATTTTGGGAAACTTTTTCTTTACAGCGCATGCCCTACGTCGTTCATCAGGGAAAAAACGCCTGGAGGAGATCAATCTCGCTGAAAACTTCAACGAAATTTTCACACGACTGTTTGTAATTGAAAAAACACTTGTCGTATTCAGCTAACTGGAGCTGTGCTGATATCACTGAGAGAAGTTCCGTACGAGCAGTTAGTTGTCAAGTCATCGCTTTCCCACGAGCGGCACTTTACCATGGAAAACACAACACAAACCACAGGGGAAGATGACAATTCTCCCAACAACAATACGGACGATGAGGACTTCTCTGGCAGCGGTGGATTTTCAGGAGAAGAAGACATGTTTCTCATCGGTTTCAGCGCAGAATTCGACACATACCCAATCGTTCTGGCAATTTTTATCATCGCCGTCAATGTGACCGTCATAATCCTCTTCATTCGCAACCGCTCTCTCAGAACTGTCACTAATTCCTTCCTCATAAGCCTTGCCGCCAGCGATCTCCTCGCAGGTTTGGTTGGAATTCCTGTGCAAATCTGGTGCTCAGCTATCAAAGACAACACGATCTGCCCCATTTCACTGTTAATATGGCAGTTTATCTCTGTATCTACGGTGTTACATATTTTGCTTGTGTCCGTCGACCGCTACATCGCAATAGCCCACGCTATGCGATACCACAACATCGTCACAAGGAAAGTGTTCTTCGTGCTAACAGCCCTCGCGTGGAGCGCAGCCGCGTTTGTATCTCTCATTCAACTATCGTGGCGCGCAAACGTGAACATGGACGAAGAAGAGGAAGAGCAGGCCTATAATGCTCAGATTAGATTCGACCTGAGCGTTTTTGCACTATTTTTCGCGGTGCCACTTTTTGTGATGGCCTTCATCTATGCTCGCATTTTCACCACCGTAAGGTACCACGAGAAACAAATTTGGCGATATCATAGCCCCTCGGATCCTGCACAGTCACCGAATGGAAAATCCAACCCGCGAAACAGTCAAAACAGCGCGCAACAAAAAACCGCCGCAATCTTCCTGGCGATGTTAGTCGTGTTTATTATTTGCTGGCTTCCTTATTTCATCCTGAGCTTTCAAGAGCGCCTAAAAGAAATTTTTCCACCGGTTTGGGTGCAATATGTATTTTACTACTATGCCAGATTTTTCACCTCGTTGGCCAATCCGTTGCTGTACGTTCTTGGAAAAAGAGACTTTAGAGAGGCGCTTTTTGGCGTGTTTTGTAAGAAAGACAAAGTAAGAAGCGAGAGCCGGGTGAGTACAACACTCACTGCCTTGTTCAGCGTTGAACAGGGCGCTCTCGGTGACTCAACAAAAGTAATAGCTTAATTCTTATCATGAAACGAAAGTACTGCGAAAGAATGGTAAGCCGGAGAGGATGTTTCATGGCTTGAATTTAGAGCGCTGACCACCGAATTATAAACAATTTAAAGTGGTTTCACTTGGACGGAACTAATCATTTGACTTTTAGCACAAAGGGGCTTGGCTGGACTATTTTTAGCGTTCCCTACATACTCCCTTTAGTTTAAATTATCTATTCATTCACTCAGCGATGAAATCTCCGTTCTGTTGTACACCGAAGCTAACGAGTTTCACGTCTGGAAAAGATTTACGGCGCAATTTACAAGCAAATGAACACAAGCTGGATTTGTAAAGGGCTTGACGTCTTGACAGAGTCACAGGCTTGCTTTGGCAGGTTTCTAGGTCAGCCTAATTTATATACCACCTGAAAGAACAAAGCTTGCCGCGATTTGCAAATAACTATATTTGAGATGTCACAAAATTCTTTCATTAGCTGTGAAAAGACTTCAATGCCATTCTTTATTATCAGAAACGGCAACTTAAATAGGCATAATTCCTTGTTTGCTGAGCAAGGCACTTAAAATAATATCGCATTGTTTGAAAACTCCGAGAAAATGGGATAAATCTTTTATCTAATTTGCACATTGGATTCAACACAATTACGACGGAAACTAGAGAAATACCACACAGTATTTGAGTCCAAATCTAAATAAGCGTGTTAGACGTGGTTTAAAAGGAAATAAATTATGTTTCCACATAGCAAATACGGCCAGGATATGTCGGAAAGATAATCCAGTCAAATATAAATGTGCCTTGTAAAATTTAAATGCGTGTTCCTTTTGCGGAAGTATGAAAACAAAATAGCATCATAACTTTTCAAGGTAAGCCTGATATTAGACGCAAACATAAAAATCATAGGGATATAAATTACACGGAATTTAAAAGGATAACAAAGATTTGGTAAACGAAGCTTCTACTACAAGCTGATATAGGAAGGATTTGAAGCCATATGTCTAAAGTATATAACACATGTTCAAGAATATAAAGAACACATAGCTAAAACACAAAACTTGTCCATTTTTTCTTTGCACCTCGGGCGAATGGAAGAAGGTAAGTGCTGTTATTGCAATTATCGAGGGAACGTTTTAAAAACTAGCACAATAAAAGCTTGTGGAAAATCAGCCGTGGAATTTACAGATAACATACGTAATTACACTTATATGGCCATTTTGTATCGAATTAAAATTCTCAGCATACGCGGCATGAAAATAAATGATCAGTTTAATTGTCGGAAAAAGAGCCGCAGAAAAGAAAGCGGTTACTTCCATCACTTTAACTTTTTCCCTTCGGCGGAAATATAAGACTGCGAACATAAAAGAGATTACCATCGGCTAACGCAAAATAATAAACGTAATGCTCTTTTAAGCGCCAAACTAAAGATGATTGTCTATAAAAAGAGATAAACATTTTCCGATTCTTTAGATTTTATCTCCAGGGGATACCGCTTGGCTCGTGCCTTGAGCTTTATAAATAACGTCATAATTTTGTTTAAATCATAGATGAGTGAAACTACAAAAGGAGTGTTATGTCCATAAGACTTAGGCATTACTTCAGTTCCAGTGTAACAAAAACTGAATTGTAAAATAAAACTTGAAAGGAAGGAAGGGTTGTGACCTCGTGTTGTTTAAGCTCGACTGATCTTTACGCGCTTTTGATATAATCACAAACTGCAATCGTTACGCTCCATAGACAGAGGTAACTGCTGCAAACTACGTCAAGAAAAAATAAAATAACCGTAATTAATAACAGACTGTGCAAGGCTGCGTGTTTTACTTACTTCAGTTTGTCTGCTGGAATGTCTGTCTTGGGGAAAGCAGCATCTTTAAAGAACACAAAATCCCATACTTCTCGGGTCATTTGTTCTGCCCTAAAAAAAAAGTCAAAAATAATTTATTCAAAAAAAAATAAATATACATATATATCAGAGGTAAATAAATAGATAAATAATAAATAAACGCTATCGAGTACAAGACAAAGTGTTTTGAAACATGTTTTTTTTATGCTGTTTCGTTTAACTTTACATATTTTTTTTGTTTTATTCATTTCTTTAATAACACTGACAACGAAATATTAACCCGAGAAACAAACATAGAAAATGTGTTTTTGATAGGAGCCAAAAAGTCCACTTTCGCTTTTTAGAGTCACATTTCAAGACTTGCAATTTATGTAGCTCAAACCTCTACTAGCCTCAATATGTAAACAACTATAGAACATCTTTTTGAAGTATTTTCATGTTGTACTGTTAATTATGCTTAAACCATTCAAATGAAAACTTTTTAGCAGTATTTCCATGTGGTACTTTCAATTGTGCTTTACAAGGTGGTAATCTAGCTTTAATTCTGTGAATGAAACCATAGAATGTGACCATTCCAATAAAATCTTTTTAACAACATTTTCATGCGATAGTATTAAATGTGCTTTATAACATGGCTCCAACTTAACATCTCTGGATGACGCTATAGAATGTGACCATTCAAATGAAAGCTTTTAAGCAGTATTTTCATGTGGTACTGTTGATTATTCTTTCAGTCTAGATCTGTGGATAAGCCTACAATGTGCGACTATTGAAAAGAAAGCCATTAAGCGGTACCTTCATATGGTACTATGGTTTATCGAGCTGAAAAAGGTGTTTTGATATCTACGTTTGCGATAAGTCAGACGCCCACAATGAAAGAGAAGACCGGCCCTCGCGTGTGAGCCATTAAATGAAAGCTACTGAGCAGTACTTTCGTGTGGTACTGTTTATTATGCTGTACAAGGTGGTTCTAACTTTTAAGTCTGTGGATAGAAGCGTAGTATGTGACCATTCAAATGAAAGCTATTGAGCTGTACTTTCGTGTAGTACTGTTTATTATGCTGTACAAGGTGGTTCTAACTTTTAAGTCTGTGGATAAAACCCTAGTATGTGACCATTCAAATGAAAGCTATTGAGCAGTACTTTCAGGTGGTGCTGTTTATTATGCTGCACAAAGTCGGTAAACGTTTATATTTGCGATAAAACCAGAAGTCCACGACGAAAGAAAAGATTTTTAAGAAAATTCATGGCGTGAGCATTTAAATGAAAGCTTTTAAGCAGTTCTTCCATATTCTGACTGCTTGTTTATTTATTCACTGTTTTGCACAATAAATCTATCTGGTTTTTTTTTTCAGCCCTTAATTTAGGCACCGTTAAAAGCTAAAATGCAAACGCGGCGGAACACAGGGCGAAACAAAATCAAATGAATACAACACAGTTGGTGTATTTGCTTGTCGTTTCAGCAAAATGTTTATAATGGGAATGAACACACAACACGATTTCATCTGTGACATAAGTCACATTTACGAAGTTTCTCCAACAGTTATCTATCAATCTTTTGTTAATATTTAGATCACCGCGGTCCAAAAATATAGATATATATTTAATACAATGACAGTTTTTAAAACCCCTAGTTTTAAACACCGTTTGTTCTTTACTGACTGTACAACATAAATTGCACATGACTCAAGAAAATGTCCGCTTAACCAATTTCATTGACATGGCAACAAGACATCAGCTTGTGGATCGCTTGGGTCTTATAGGATTAAGGATATCGACTTGTACGGCCGGATCTGCTGTTATCGTCGAGACACAAATTGTGCAACACCAGATGTTTTATGGAAATTTCGTTTCTTGTGAGGTGGAGAGACTTTCAAATAAACAATCACTACAGATAAGCACGGGAAACAAAACGAGCTTAAACCTCAAGTACAACTTATGTCTATGATCTTTTCCTGAGGTTAGTTATTACGGAAGAAGAAAGAAGTTTCTTTTTTTGCTGTTTTCACCGTTTGACTTGCAATAAACAAATTACCGCTGGTGAGTAAGATCTGGAGAAAAGACTCGGAGGGTGCATGCAGTTTACCAGAAATAAACACATAGAACGTCAACAACACATCCGATTTCAAGAACACGTTCCTGTTAAATCGATCGTCTTTGCGTTTAAGCTAATCAACATCCGACTAAACCATTAATTCTACAAAACAGTCCTGTTTACGCCCTCCGGCTTGAGCAAGCTGCTAAGAGAGGATACAATATTTCAAGCTGATGATAAAAGGCCCAATCCGACCCAGCATGTTTCTCCGAAACTGCGTGCCGACCCGCTGTTTTTACATTAACTGGTATGGCAAATATTGAAACGTAATATTAAGGAGTTTTCAAAGTGAAAAGCAGCGCTATTCAAGACTACACTTGCTTAACCCTACGAAAACAGTCTTATGGCCGCCATGTTTGTTGTAGCAACCAAAAAGTGAGTGGTACCTTATTCCCAGGGGCCCGCCGGCGGAACCGTCAAAGGATCCTTCCTGCAGCAGGTGGGCCACTGTATAGTAGGCGTTGTAGATGGTAGAATCAGAAAGGGACTCAATTAAATATTGCTCATCCCATGGAAGACGAGTTCCTGTCGAAGTAACATTCAAAAAAGAAACAGTTTTACATTATCTTGTAACATTGCGCGAGAGACGATCATGCATTTTGCAGAGTTTTCAGTACAGCGCGAGTCACGCGCGGACAACTCATCACCCACGCAGATTTAGTGATTGACACGGCGCTCGCAACACGCTTCATGATGAACTTGCAAATGGCTGTCATCGCATGATCATATGGATTATCGTGGACTAAGTGCTTTAAGAATATTCTGGCATTTTGATATCATA
The DNA here is from genome assembly GCA_019787425.1 of Platygyra sinensis. Lineage (NCBI taxonomy): Eukaryota > Metazoa > Cnidaria > Anthozoa > Scleractinia > Merulinidae > Platygyra > Platygyra sinensis. The sequence continues at coordinate 25,181 of JAHPZR010037987.1, read as the reverse complement.
AATACAATCCCTCTATGGACAAATTCAGCATATTTCGAACGCTTTGTTTGAACGTTCTTGAACTTAGGCGAAAAGATGAGAAGACGTGGATTAACAATATCAGATATAGTCACTATTCACAGGCGAGCGTTTCAACTAGGGTGGAGAAGTTTAAAACATTGTTTCTTCAAAGTTGATAAGTGAGAATCCATTAAAACGCACTGAACATCCTCATAAATTTTGTGGATCTTAATTGCGAACGTTTCATTTGCGTGTGAGTAATTAATATCTGATATTAGCGGCACTACTTGTTGTCTGAGAGATATTAATAGAGATCATGAAGATACCGCTCTTAGCGGCTCCATCTCGGAATGTGCCGCTGCGCCGATAAACACCCAGTGCGTGCACTTTCAAATGACAGTCCGTTCATACGAGCAGACTTACCGCCAAAAAATTCTAGAAGTTCGAAAGTTACATATAATAGTCGCAATGTTTATTTGATTACTTTCAAATTGGTGAAATTTGGAATGCGAAAAGTGCCCGACGCAAATGCTTGAACTAGCCCGGCTAAATTTGAAAGTGTTAGCACTCGAAGATAATGAAAGACGAGTCAAAATACACCACACCTTAGGAATACAGTGTTCTATTCCACATTCCCTACAAAGCTGAACGAAAAATTAAAATTCCAAACTTAAGTATGACTAATTCAGAGGAATATTATTACTTCGCTCGATCCAAAGTCTTTATCAGGGGCTCCCAAAGGATCCTTTGTGTCAAGTTACTAGTTTCAAAGGCTTCAAATCTTCTGCGATTTCCGAGAATTGTCACCTCCAACTTTCGTGACATGAGAAATTCAATCAATATTAATAGTATCCTTTTAACCATCATTTGGTTACCCGTGGTTAATCGTGGTTAATCGTGGTTACCAGTGAAAAAACTGCATTTATCTGCATTATGTAATCGTTTTTCCAAGCTAAACTGGAAAAAAGAAACAAAAACTTTGTAGAATAGGAATTAAAATGAGACACTATGTTATAAAACTAGCTTTTGGGCTCAGAAGGCACGTTTTTATTGGTTTAGCGACAGCTGACCGTGAGTAATGGTATCATTTTTACATCATACTTGCGTGTTAGTAGCATTCCGTTAACAGCATTGTGTTGAGCGGACAAAATTACATAAGATCACTTGTTTTATCACGCTTTTGTACTTCATGTCATGACTTCTCAATGTTTTATCAATGGTGAAGCGTTAAAAATAGAACAAATTAATTAACGTTTCGATGCAAAAGGTTTACCAATGAGAAACCGTTGGAAACTCGCCCAGTAAAAGTGTAAAAGCACTAAAACCATCGGTTGATATAAAATTTGATGTGCTCAGTGCAATGCCGTTATCAAAATAATATATACATGTTGCTGTGACGTCATTAGGAGGTCATCTGTAATGGTAAAGTATTGTATTAAGGTCAGACATAGAGAGATTTTTGCCAAAGAACGATGCAATTTCTGTTTTTTCGTCAAAATATGACAACTGAAAAGTGAAACACTTGCAGCCATCATGTCATAGTGAGAATTGCGTGGAATGAAAGTGAGGTAGACACCCTTTGAACACTTTAAAAGAGAAAAAGTGGCGATAAACACCACCCTGAGGGCTAAATATGGGTCCATTTATTAACGAGATACACCAGGTTTCGTCTTTGTATCGGAATTTCGGTGAGAAAAAAACACTTCCCACTTTTTCTTTAGTCAGGAATCACTCTGAACCACGCATTTGGTCGCTTTTGTAAAAATAAAGTTGCTATAGCTTAGATATATAAAGGAAATCGCTACAATTTGCATAAATGGCCTCCAGACAATGGGCGACAAAAGTAGTTGAGACACTTTTAGGAAAAGACGATTTTCGATTCTTAAACATTTGTTCTATTTTATTTGCATCTAGCGTTAAATCTCTGATACCCCCGGACCCCCAATTCAATGTTGTGTAGGCGTTGTAGTCTGTGCAATCGAAGAAATAGAAAAATCAACATTGTTGTGGGGGAAAGGGGGGGAATGTTTCCAAGACGCAGAAAAATCGAATTTTAGTGCCAAGTGTATCAACACTTTTGTCGCTCATTGTAGATACCAAACACTTGGAATTGATACCCCAATAAGTAATGGTAATAGGACTGAGTGGAGTCCAATTCGGTCTGTAATCATACGAGTGATAACAAAATCGGACGACCGCGCAGCGGGAGTCCGATTTGTTTATCACGAGTATGATTACAGACAGAATTGGACGACACGAAGTCTTATTACCAATTAATCATAAAAATTACAATTTCCGAGAAAAGAAGAATAGCAAAGTTATGAAATAAAGGGAAAATTTGCATTTAATGTCGCTCTGAAATCGACAACAGTCAAATGGCTTCGCTGGTTGCCAAGTGACGAGCGAAAAACAAGTCTTATGTCAGTCAAAAATGCAACCATGCACGAAAAACGCTCAACTGCGCAGAACTTTGCGGAATTTGGTGAAAATTCCGAACGCTTGCCAGGCAGTTTTTCCAGCAAGATTCAAGGTTTTTAAGCTGAGTCAATAGACAGTACACTTCAAGTTGTAAACATCAGAGCCAGAGTCAATTATGATTCTTCGTTTCCTTGGCTTTTTGGGACGGGGATTTTCTTAAGGACGTTCGCGCTAATTGTTTCTGCGCATCCTTACTACGTACG
>JAHPZR010037987.1:17500-20000 GCA_019787425.1 Platygyra sinensis | reverse complement strand
AATTTTTATGATTAATTCTAAAACGGAAATGTCATAAGCTATAATTTAAGAATAATACAAGAATATTTTCAGCCTAAAATCGGCAGAAAAATAAGAATATTCAGCCTGGGCCGGAAAAACAACATTCTTATAAAAAAAAAAGGTGTAATAAATTTAGCCTTCGCTGCAGTGTAGTATTCCGGGAAAATGGTTAGGGATGCGCCTGTCACACAGGCTATAATATAAAATCCTAAAAGTTCTCAGAACAACCACACAGATAACCTGCAAAGCTTTATAAACTCTCCAGAAATAGCCTAAGCAGCGTTGAGTGCAAACCGTCGTTGGTACATTTCGTTGCCGTCCTCTGCATTCGTCCTCTGCACAACAACAATGGCCGTTTTCACACTAGAGGACGAACAAATTATCTGGACGGACAAAACGTCTGGCATTTGTCCGTCTAATGTGAATTTATGTCGCACTGTCGTCGACTTGTTCGACTCGACGGACAAATCGTCTGGAAAAAATCGTCTTTCCAGACGGCCAAATATCAGACGATTTGTTCGTCGAAAATGTTTTCGCCCCGTTTTCACATCAGGCGATTTGTCCGTCCTCTAGTGTGAAAACGGCCAATGCGAAATGACAAAATTTTGCGTTGTCTGGAGAACGTGAACCACGACCACTGTTTTTTAAAACTTTTTTATTTCAAATTTATTGCTGTGTTCCGGATTTAGTTTTGCAATGGCTTTGAGGGTGAAAAACCAATTAAGAGTAACGCGAGATTCGCAGGTAAAAAATCTTTTCAATTGTTAATCGACTCGACGTCGCCGTCGTGGTTTCTTAGCTCTCTAATATTGGCAAGAAGACCTGTAAAAACACTCCATTGGTAGAGTCTGTGCATATCACAATACCAAGCTTTCACAATACAAAAGTCTTCATTACACTGAGTTGATAATTCTTAGTCATACAAAGACTCACCGAGACCATAAGACCTCGAACACGCATGCTCCTGAATCCAGTCTAAAGTCGCCTCAAAGTTTCGCCTGGTTTCCTCAGCGTATCTTAAAAATAAAAGCAATTGTAACACGGATGGTAAGGCAACACTGTACAAGAGTCGCGTAATTTAGCTTCTAACTTCAAGTCACTTATTCCATTCACAGCTCAGAAGGATCCATTGGTTAAACTTCTCATAAGACAACTTGAGCAGTCTTCAGTTCAAATTAAAAACATCATCATTGCTGTGTCCACTGATTTCATGGCCGACAAAGCAAACCTTCCCGTTATTTTAGGCCCGGTCCACACCACGCAGGAGAAATTTGAAAACGGAGGTTTTACGCTGAAAACACATCAAATGTTTTCCGCCCGGTTTTCTGTTCACACTACGCCAGAAGAATTAAAAAAAACCAAACAGTCACCAGTCATTTTGGATTTGTGTTCAAATGATTATCGTGACGTCTTCGTTTCCGAAAAAAACTTCTTTTCCAAAGCGCTTTCCGTCCACACGAAAACAAAAAGTCGGTGTTTTTAAATTCCTCCGGTTGAAAAACGTTTTTGCGACGGATTGGTGTGAACGGTAGGCAAAACTGTGGAAATAAAGCTGCGTTTTCGCTTGTCATCGGCCGAGAAATAAGAAACAAACAAAAACACAATATCTTAAGTCAATACTCACGTGTTTAAGTCTTTCAGAGATTCTCGCGCTTCATTTTTCCACGACTCTTCGCCGTAATCCAGAAACCTAGCAAGAAAAGACAGCAGTGTATATGTTACTTCTTCAAACCTCAGAAAACAGTCAAGTCCTGGACAAACGGACTCTCAAGTTTCCTTGCAAGTACACGTAAGTCGCAGGTCATTTCACGAAAACATATCTTGTACTTCACTAGCTAATGGATTGTAAAAACAACGAACGGGATGGGTTTGATGGCCAAATGGTGAAAAAGTTGCGTCGACCTGCGTGCAACTGAATTTGATCTCGACCAAAGTGAGCGTAGCAAGTCATCGCAATTCAACACCAGTGCACATTATAAGGCCTGGCCAAACAGTGAGAGTCCATTTGGCCAGGGTTTTAAATCGATAGACGATATCTTCTCGAAAGACCGTGAACCATTTTTAACGACACCAACTGTCGAAAAAGTTTGATGTTCACATGAAACACTTGAAAACACTGGCGAAATGAAACTGATGATGAAATTTTACCTGTGTTTGCACAATTTCTCTGAACTTTGACATTCATTTCCTCGAGTTCCCCTGACAAATTGTTTTGGTGTTATTTCATGCAACTAGCTTTATCTTAACCTTTATGAAAATGTAAACAGGAGTGTAATATAAGTAGAATAATTCTGGTAAAAGGTTTTTGTGTACTAAAACCTATTTAAAACCCTGGCCAAATGGACTCTCACTGTTTGGCCAGGCCTTATAATGTGCACTGGTGTTGAATTGCGATGACTTGCTACGCTCACTTTGGTCGAGATCAAATTCAGTTGCACGCAGGTCGACGCAACTTTTTCACCATTTGGCCATCAAACCC
>JAHPZR010037987.1:0-12500 GCA_019787425.1 Platygyra sinensis | reverse complement strand
TACACTTGGCACTAAAATTCGATTTTTCTGCGTCTTGGAAACATTCCCCCCCTTTCCCCCACAACAATGTTGATTTTTCTATTTCTTCGATTGCACAGACTACAACGCCTACACAACATTGAATTGGGGGTCCGGGGGTATCAGAGATTTAACGCTAGATGCAAATAAAATAGAACAAATGTTTAAGAATCGAAAATCGTCTTTTCCTAAAAGTGTCTCAACTACTTTTGTCGCCCATTGTCTGGAGGCCATTTATGCAAATTGTAGCGATTTCCTTTATATATCTAAGCTATAGCAACTTTATTTTTACAAAAGCGACCAAATGCGTGGTTCAGAGTGATTCCTGACTAAAGAAAAAGTGGGAAGTGTTTTTTTCTCACCGAAATTCCGATACAAAGACGAAACCTGGTGTATCTCGTTAATAAATGGACCCATATTTAGCCCTCAGGGTGGTGTTTATCGCCACTTTTTCTCTTTTAAAGTGTTCAAAGGGTGTCTACCTCACTTTCATTCCACGCAATTCTCACTATGACATGATGGCTGCAAGTGTTTCACTTTCAGTTGTCATATTTTGACGAAAAAACAGAAATTGCATCGTTCTTTGGCAAAAATCTCTCTATGTCTGACCTTAATACAATACTTTACCATTACAGATGACCTCCTAATGACGTCACAGCAACATGTATATATTATTTTGATAACGGCATTGCACTGAGCACATCAAATTTTATATCAACCGATGGTTTTAGTGCTTTTACACTTTTACTGGGCGAGTTTCCAACGGTTTCTCATTGGTAAACCTTTTGCATCGAAACGTTAATTAATTTGTTCTATTTTTAACGCTTCACCATTGATAAAACATTGAGAAGTCATGACATGAAGTACAAAAGCGTGATAAAACAAGTGATCTTATGTAATTTTGTCCGCTCAACACAATGCTGTTAACGGAATGCTACTAACACGCAAGTATGATGTAAAAATGATACCATTACTCACGGTCAGCTGTCGCTAAACCAATAAAAACGTGCCTTCTGAGCCCAAAAGCTAGTTTTATAACATAGTGTCTCATTTTAATTCCTATTCTACAAAGTTTTTGTTTCTTTTTTCCAGTTTAGCTTGGAAAAACGATTACATAATGCAGATAAATGCAGTTTTTTCACTGGTAACCACGATTAACCACGATTAACCACGGGTAACCAAATGATGGTTAAAAGGATACTATTAATATTGATTTAGTCAGTTCATGGTTACCCGTGGTTGACCGTGGTTTATCGTTGATTTTTCTGCACAGCGGTTGTTTGAATTACTCCAAGATAGCCTACTTTGGGAGTACCACCGGAAGTTTGTAATTCAACAATTACTCTCTTATGTCATTCCTTTTTCGGGGAGAAATAAGGTGGAGATGACCAACACCCTAAATTGGCGATGTCACGCACGAATGTCACGCAAGATTACACTTCCAAAAAAAAGCGATAATTTCCTTAAATTTTTGTACTGATGAGTAAGCTTGCCATAATTTTTCCATACGAAGAACTCAAATCCTGGAATAAAGCGACGGCAGGCATTTCAATTAAGTAGTACACCGGCTATTGTACCAGAAACAAATTTACTGTTTCAGACAATGAGCAACAATAGTGTTGATACACTTGGCACTAAAATTCGATTTTTCTGCGTCTTGGAAACATTCCCCCCTCTTTCCCCCACAAAAATGTTGATTTTTCTATTTCTTCGATTGCACAGACTACAACGCCTACACAACATTGAATTGGGGGTCCGGGGGTATCAGAGATTTAACGCTAGATGCAAATAAAATAGAACAAATGTTTAAGAATCGAAAATCGTCTTTTCCTAAAAGTGTCTCAACTACTTTTGTCGCCCATTGTAGATCTGAATCGCGTTGTCATGTGTCGTCGTGTGCAGGTTTTTACGTTTTGTTGGCTAGTTTCGCCGTTTATAGAAAGGAATAATTTTATACGGTTAAGTTAAAAACATAAAATTGCATTGTATTTACAGATGTTTCAACACAAAAAATTATATCTATCCTTTTCAAAATCTCAGCCTCGGCTTTATTCTTAAATTATTCTTAAAATTTCGCAAATTTCAGCCTCGATATTCTTATAAAATATATTATAAACAAAAAGAGTTAACCGCTTTTTGTGCATATCTATTTCCCCTCAAAACCGTAGGTCTTATTGCCATGGAAAGTCAAAACCGGCTGACGTATTTTTGGTGCCGAAAACGCGTTTTTTAATTTTATTTTTAACAATCGGGAAACAATAACGGGCATTGAATTTCTCATGTCACGAAAGTTGGAGGTGACAATTCTCGGAAATCGCAGAAGATTTGAAGCCTTTGAAACTAGTAACTTGACACAAAGGATCCTTTGGGAGCCCCTGATAAAGACTTTGGATCGAGCGAAGTAATAATATTCCTCTGAATTAGTCATACTTAAGTTTGGAATTTTAATTTTTCGTTCAGCTTTGTAGGGAATGTGGAATAGAACACTGTATTCCTAAGGTGTGGTGTATTTTGACTCGTCTTTCATTATCTTCGAGTGCTAACACTTTCAAATTTAGCCGGGCTAGTTCAAGCATTTGCGTCGGGCACTTTTCGCATTCCAAATTTCACCAATTTGAAAGTAATCAAATAAACATTGCGACTATTATATGTAACTTTCGAACTTCTAGAATTTTTTGGCGGTAAGTCTGCTCGTATGAACGGACTGTCATTTGAAAGTGCACGCACTGGGTGTTTATCGGCGCAGCGGCACATTCCGAGATGGAGCCGCTAAGAGCGGTATCTTCATGATCTCTATTAATATCTCTCAGACAACAAGTAGTGCCGCTAATATCAGATATTAATTACTCACACGCAAATGAAACGTTCGCAATTAAGATCCACAAAATTTATGAGGATGTTCAGTGCGTTTTAATGGATTCTCACTTATCAACTTTGAAGAAACAATGTTTTAAACTTCTCCACCCTAGTTGAAACGCTCGCCTGTGAATAGTGACTATATCTGATATTGTTAATCCACGTCTTCTCATCTTTTCGCCTAAGTTCAAGAACGTTCAAACAAAGCGTTCGAAATATGCTGAATTTGTCCATAGAGGGATTGTATTTATGATATCAAAATGCCAGAATATTCTTAAAGCACTTAGTCCACGATAATCCATATGATCATGCGATGACAGCCATTTGCAAGTTCATCATGAAGCGTGTTGCGAGCGCGTGTCAATCACTAAATCTGCGTGGGTGATGAGTTGTCCGCGCGTGACTCGCGCTGTACTGAAAACTCTGCAAAATGCATGATCGTCTCTCGCGCAATGTTACAAGATAATGTAAAACTGTTTCTTTTTTGAATGTTACTTCGACAGGAACTCGTCTTCCATGGGATGAGCAATATTTAATTGAGTCCCTTTCTGATTCTACCATCTACAACGCCTACTATACAGTGGCCCACCTGCTGCAGGAAGGATCCTTTGACGGTTCCGCCGGCGGGCCCCTGGGAATAAGGTACCACTCACTTTTTGGTTGCTACAACAAACATGGCGGCCATAAGACTGTTTTCGTAGGGTTAAGCAAGTGTAGTCTTGAATAGCGCTGCTTTTCACTTTGAAAACTCCTTAATATTACGTTTCAATATTTGCCATACCAGTTAATGTAAAAAACAGCGGGTCGGCACGCAGTTTCGGAGAAACATGCTGGGTCGGATTGGGCCTTTTATCATCAGCTTGAAATATTGTATCCTCTCTTAGCAGCTTGCTCAAGCCGGAGGGCGTAAACAGGACTGTTTTGTAGAATTAATGGTTTAGTCGGATGTTGATTAGCTTAAACGCAAAGACGATCGATTTAACAGGAACGTGTTCTTGAAATCGGATGTGTTGTTGACGTTCTATGTGTTTATTTCTGGTAAACTGCATGCACCCTCCGAGTCTTTTCTCCAGATCTTACTCACCAGCGGTAATTTGTTTATTGCAAGTCAAACGGTGAAAACAGCAAAAAAAGAAACTTCTTTCTTCTTCCGTAATAACTAACCTCAGGAAAAGATCATAGACATAAGTTGTACTTGAGGTTTAAGCTCGTTTTGTTTCCCGTGCTTATCTGTAGTGATTGTTTATTTGAAAGTCTCTCCACCTCACAAGAAACGAAATTTCCATAAAACATCTGGTGTTGCACAATTTGTGTCTCGACGATAACAGCAGATCCGGCCGTACAAGTCGATATCCTTAATCCTATAAGACCCAAGCGATCCACAAGCTGATGTCTTGTTGCCATGTCAATGAAATTGGTTAAGCGGACATTTTCTTGAGTCATGTGCAATTTATGTTGTACAGTCAGTAAAGAACAAACGGTGTTTAAAACTAGGGGTTTTAAAAACTGTCATTGTATTAAATATATATCTATATTTTTGGACCGCGGTGATCTAAATATTAACAAAAGATTGATAGATAACTGTTGGAGAAACTTCGTAAATGTGACTTATGTCACAGATGAAATCGTGTTGTGTGTTCATTCCCATTATAAACATTTTGCTGAAACGACAAGCAAATACACCAACTGTGTTGTATTCATTTGATTTTGTTTCGCCCTGTGTTCCGCCGCGTTTGCATTTTAGCTTTTAACGGTGCCTAAATTAAGGGCTGAAAAAAAAAACCAGATAGATTTATTGTGCAAAACAGTGAATAAATAAACAAGCAGTCAGAATATGGAAGAACTGCTTAAAAGCTTTCATTTAAATGCTCACGCCATGAATTTTCTTAAAAATCTTTTCTTTCGTCGTGGACTTCTGGTTTTATCGCAAATATAAACGTTTACCGACTTTGTGCAGCATAATAAACAGCACCACCTGAAAGTACTGCTCAATAGCTTTCATTTGAATGGTCACATACTAGGGTTTTATCCACAGACTTAAAAGTTAGAACCACCTTGTACAGCATAATAAACAGTACTACACGAAAGTACAGCTCAATAGCTTTCATTTGAATGGTCACATACTACGCTTCTATCCACAGACTTAAAAGTTAGAACCACCTTGTACAGCATAATAAACAGTACCACACGAAAGTACTGCTCAGTAGCTTTCATTTAATGGCTCACACGCGAGGGCCGGTCTTCTCTTTCATTGTGGGCGTCTGACTTATCGCAAACGTAGATATCAAAACACCTTTTTCAGCTCGATAAACCATAGTACCATATGAAGGTACCGCTTAATGGCTTTCTTTTCAATAGTCGCACATTGTAGGCTTATCCACAGATCTAGACTGAAAGAATAATCAACAGTACCACATGAAAATACTGCTTAAAAGCTTTCATTTGAATGGTCACATTCTATAGCGTCATCCAGAGATGTTAAGTTGGAGCCATGTTATAAAGCACATTTAATACTATCGCATGAAAATGTTGTTAAAAAGATTTTATTGGAATGGTCACATTCTATGGTTTCATTCACAGAATTAAAGCTAGATTACCACCTTGTAAAGCACAATTGAAAGTACCACATGGAAATACTGCTAAAAAGTTTTCATTTGAATGGTTTAAGCATAATTAACAGTACAACATGAAAATACTTCAAAAAGATGTTCTATAGTTGTTTACATATTGAGGCTAGTAGAGGTTTGAGCTACATAAATTGCAAGTCTTGAAATGTGACTCTAAAAAGCGAAAGTGGACTTTTTGGCTCCTATCAAAAACACATTTTCTATGTTTGTTTCTCGGGTTAATATTTCGTTGTCAGTGTTATTAAAGAAATGAATAAAACAAAAAAAATATGTAAAGTTAAACGAAACAGCATAAAAAAAACATGTTTCAAAACACTTTGTCTTGTACTCGATAGCGTTTATTTATTATTTATCTATTTATTTACCTCTGATATATATGTATATTTATTTTTTTTTGAATAAATTATTTTTGACTTTTTTTTTAGGGCAGAACAAATGACCCGAGAAGTATGGGATTTTGTGTTCTTTAAAGATGCTGCTTTCCCCAAGACAGACATTCCAGCAGACAAACTGAAGTAAGTAAAACACGCAGCCTTGCACAGTCTGTTATTAATTACGGTTATTTTATTTTTTCTTGACGTAGTTTGCAGCAGTTACCTCTGTCTATGGAGCGTAACGATTGCAGTTTGTGATTATATCAAAAGCGCGTAAAGATCAGTCGAGCTTAAACAACACGAGGTCACAACCCTTCCTTCCTTTCAAGTTTTATTTTACAATTCAGTTTTTGTTACACTGGAACTGAAGTAATGCCTAAGTCTTATGGACATAACACTCCTTTTGTAGTTTCACTCATCTATGATTTAAACAAAATTATGACGTTATTTATAAAGCTCAAGGCACGAGCCAAGCGGTATCCCCTGGAGATAAAATCTAAAGAATCGGAAAATGTTTATCTCTTTTTATAGACAATCATCTTTAGTTTGGCGCTTAAAAGAGCATTACGTTTATTATTTTGCGTTAGCCGATGGTAATCTCTTTTATGTTCGCAGTCTTATATTTCCGCCGAAGGGAAAAAGTTAAAGTGATGGAAGTAACCGCTTTCTTTTCTGCGGCTCTTTTTCCGACAATTAAACTGATCATTTATTTTCATGCCGCGTATGCTGAGAATTTTAATTCGATACAAAATGGCCATATAAGTGTAATTACGTATGTTATCTGTAAATTCCACGGCTGATTTTCCACAAGCTTTTATTGTGCTAGTTTTTAAAACGTTCCCTCGATAATTGCAATAACAGCACTTACCTTCTTCCATTCGCCCGAGGTGCAAAGAAAAAATGGACAAGTTTTGTGTTTTAGCTATGTGTTCTTTATATTCTTGAACATGTGTTATATACTTTAGACATATGGCTTCAAATCCTTCCTATATCAGCTTGTAGTAGAAGCTTCGTTTACCAAATCTTTGTTATCCTTTTAAATTCCGTGTAATTTATATCCCTATGATTTTTATGTTTGCGTCTAATATCAGGCTTACCTTGAAAAGTTATGATGCTATTTTGTTTTCATACTTCCGCAAAAGGAACACGCATTTAAATTTTACAAGGCACATTTATATTTGACTGGATTATCTTTCCGACATATCCTGGCCGTATTTGCTATGTGGAAACATAATTTATTTCCTTTTAAACCACGTCTAACACGCTTATTTAGATTTGGACTCAAATACTGTGTGGTATTTCTCTAGTTTCCGTCGTAATTGTGTTGAATCCAATGTGCAAATTAGATAAAAGATTTATCCCATTTTCTCGGAGTTTTCAAACAATGCGATATTATTTTAAGTGCCTTGCTCAGCAAACAAGGAATTATGCCTATTTAAGTTGCCGTTTCTGATAATAAAGAATGGCATTGAAGTCTTTTCACAGCTAATGAAAGAATTTTGTGACATCTCAAATATAGTTATTTGCAAATCGCGGCAAGCTTTGTTCTTTCAGGTGGTATATAAATTAGGCTGACCTAGAAACCTGCCAAAGCAAGCCTGTGACTCTGTCAAGACGTCAAGCCCTTTACAAATCCAGCTTGTGTTCATTTGCTTGTAAATTGCGCCGTAAATCTTTCCAGACGTGAAACTCGTTAGCTTCGGTGTACAACAGAACGGAGATTTCATCGCTGAGTGAATGAATAGATAATTTAAACTAAAGGGAGTATGTAGGGAACGCTAAAAATAGTCCAGCCAAGCCCCTTTGTGCTAAAAGTCAAATGATTAGTTCCGTCCAAGTGAAACCACTTTAAATTGTTTATAATTCGGTGGTCAGCGCTCTAAATTCAAGCCATGAAACATCCTCTCCGGCTTACCATTCTTTCGCAGTACTTTCGTTTCATGATAAGAATTAAGCTATTACTTTTGTTGAGTCACCGAGAGCGCCCTGTTCAACGCTGAACAAGGCAGTGAGTGTTGTACTCACCCGGCTCTCGCTTCTTACTTTGTCTTTCTTACAAAACACGCCAAAAAGCGCCTCTCTAAAGTCTCTTTTTCCAGAACGTACAGCAACGGATTGGCCAACGAGGTGAAAAATCTGGCATAGTAGTAAAATACATATTGCACCCAAACCGGTGGAAAAATTTCTTTTAGGCGCTCTTGAAAGCTCAGGATGAAATAAGGAAGCAGCAAATAATAAACACGACTAACATCGCCAGGAAGATTGCGGCGGTTTTTTGTTGCGCGCTGTTTTGACTGTTTCGCGGGTTGGATTTTCCATTCGGTGACTGTGCAGGATCCGAGGGGCTATGATATCGCCAAATTTGTTTCTCGTGGTACCTTACGGTGGTGAAAATGCGAGCATAGATGAAGGCCATCACAAAAAGTGGCACCGCGAAAAATAGTGCAAAAACGCTCAGGTCGAATCTAATCTGAGCATTATAGGCCTGCTCTTCCTCTTCTTCGTCCATGTTCACGTTTGCGCGCCACGATAGTTGAATGAGAGATACAAACGCGGCTGCGCTCCACGCGAGGGCTGTTAGCACGAAGAACACTTTCCTTGTGACGATGTTGTGGTATCGCATAGCGTGGGCTATTGCGATGTAGCGGTCGACGGACACAAGCAAAATATGTAACACCGTAGATACAGAGATAAACTGCCATATTAACAGTGAAATGGGGCAGATCGTGTTGTCTTTGATAGCTGAGCACCAGATTTGCACAGGAATTCCAACCAAACCTGCGAGGAGATCGCTGGCGGCAAGGCTTATGAGGAAGGAATTAGTGACAGTTCTGAGAGAGCGGTTGCGAATGAAGAGGATTATGACGGTCACATTGACGGCGATGATAAAAATTGCCAGAACGATTGGGTATGTGTCGAATTCTGCGCTGAAACCGATGAGAAACATGTCTTCTTCTCCTGAAAATCCACCGCTGCCAGAGAAGTCCTCATCGTCCGTATTGTTGTTGGGAGAATTGTCATCTTCCCCTGTGGTTTGTGTTGTGTTTTCCATGGTAAAGTGCCGCTCGTGGGAAAGCGATGACTTGACAACTAACTGCTCGTACGGAACTTCTCTCAGTGATATCAGCACAGCTCCAGTTAGCTGAATACGACAAGTGTTTTTTCAATTACAAACAGTCGTGTGAAAATTTCGTTGAAGTTTTCAGCGAGATTGATCTCCTCCAGGCGTTTTTTCCCTGATGAACGACGTAGGGCATGCGCTGTAAAGAAAAAGTTTCCCAAAATTTAAAACTGTTTAAAAAATTCCAAGAAGGTTAGCCCGATTTTAGGTACCCACCTCGCTAAAAGCATCGCAAAGATGTCTTGTGGGGAACACAACATGCAATATGTTAGCGATTTCCTACTTTGCGTGCATTAAGCTATCGAACACAGGTTATAGTACTTTGAGTAGAAAGGTTCAAATTGCGGCTGGTCACTCCACATTGAGACTCCTGGCTGCCTGTAACTGATATGACTCAGAATGGGCCCGCTGAGGAGAGACACTTGTCTTTTTAACATATCCCGCGGGCTATTTTTGTCCTGACAGCTCTTTTATTATGACAAATTTGCGATCTTTATGGATAGTGAATTAAAGCGGTATTGTTTTCTTTTTCTTTTCAAACATTTGATTTCCAGTGAACGATTTTCTATATTTGTTTTCTGTGCACTTTCGGAAAACTGCAAATCTAGAAAACAATCATCATTTTCATGGTAAACTTCCTCTCATTAACTCAATTCATTTGAATCTTGCGAGATTCTAGTTGTTTGAGATTTCGCATTAACCTCGTAATTGGATTCGTGTGTTTGACATAGTAAAACTATATTGTGAATACATGAATTTGCATTTTAGCTTTCTCTCACAACAGATGGGTGAGTTTAATACCGCCTTCCTCGTACTTTCAAGTTATGATTCTGTCATGTAGTGTTTAATTTCTTGTACCTACTCAGACAGACGACTCTCTGCCTGTCTTAAATTGAATCCTTTGAGCAAGAGTAAGTCTTTTGAGGGGTCTTAATTAATTTTTGCCTTTCTTCCTTGCGGCTAGAATATTGTTTAGTCATGGATCAACCCAGTCGTACATTCATTTCCTGGGAAGCGCAATTGAGACATCGATAGGGCACGTCCCATGAACGGAGTTGATCATCATTTGTTAAAAGGTTTTGCGATGTACATATATATAATTATCCGAAATATTGTCATATTTCCTGTACACTTCGCCTACCTGTTTGCGACCACTGTTCCCCGGAAAGGTGCCGAAATTTTAAGTGAATACAAACCCACTTTGAGTGCTCAAGCGACACTAATGTTACAGACGAATAGCATTTTGATAAGGACACAAATAAATCGTCTCCAAAATCCTGAGTAGAACTGGATAGCGAGCCCGTTCACGGTCAGATAATCATTAATCTTCAACTATAAACTTCATGAAGATATTATCGGCAAAATTCTGTCAGCGTCGAATGATAGCCATAAGCGTTGATTGAAGTCACCGGCGTAAAAACAACCAAGGTATGTCCCCAGATTAAAACGCAGTTTTGTCACTTAGTTTTTTTAACTAGTTGCATGGTTATCAAAACTGACGACAGGTCAAATTAAAAACGAGCTGTTCCTTTGTGATAAGCGTAGGTAGATGTGTTTTTAATTGACAATCCTGAAATGCCGTTGTTCGTTAATCTTGTATCATTCTTTAGTCACTGTAATGAAGTCTTCCGTAAACATTTCGCTGAGTGCTTTTGATTTTTTTGGTGTCGTCCGCTCACTCTCTCGGCTCCCTGAGGGACGAAACTCATTACTTTAGTATAAAGGCTTAGAAATACCTGTGAAATGGAAGTGTAATTAACAAAAGAAGTGGGCTTGTTGAAATTTCAGGAAAGAAAAGTGTCATTAACATTCGTGTGAATGAGTCTGAATGTGACAATGAACGTTCACAAGTAATCAATGGTGCTTTGGCTGCAACAATAAAGACGAAGATTTTTTTTATAATATCACCCCTAGTTTAGTACGTAGCCGTTGAAGGCAGATTTTCACAAAACCCCTGTGAATATGTAATGTGTTTTTCTTTATCCCACGAGGACATTTACATTTTTTTTTTCTTTTTTAGCTTCTTCACTTTTTGATTACTCGTCCTTTATTCGGAAATGCCTCGATAGAGATTAACTGACGACTTATTTAATGTCGAAAGTGTCTGCATTGCCGAGGACGGAGTTGGGGGGGGGGGGGGGGGTGAGTGGGCGAACGAGTTTTGCAGAGCACGTGGAGTTTAGCGCTTTCTAAAAATTATTCCTCAAGGCTCAGTGTTTTTGGTTAGCGTGTGATATTTACATCTGGATTACCTGTAGGTCACTAAACAGTAATTAAGAGTGCCTTGGCGCGCAATCCTCCCCTTCCTTATCCGATAAGGAAGGGGGGCGGGGGCGAAAGATTCTAAAAGGAAGGGTTCCTTTTAGAATCATTTCTTCCCCGCCCCCCCCCCCCCCCCTACCGTGCCCCCTGTTCCCCCTCCTAGGTGGTTTCTACGAAAGGAGCGCGTCACATGTTGTCTAGAACGAATGTTAATTTTTGTTTCTTAGCTCTTGAAGGTAATTTAATATTGGCTTTTAGCCATTTCACCTGTTTATGTTAGCTGCTTTTAACTCAGATTTCAATGTATCAACTTTCGAAACAAAATATCTTTCAATCTTCATCATGATGTAACATTTGCTGAATCATTGTACACTGACTGGTGGCCGCTGTGGTCAGTCATGTTGTTTTTCTTGAAGCGTGCACGAAACTGCCATAGAGATGACTATAAAAATCATTGTTGACAACCAGGGATAATAAAATCATTTCAAAAGTGCATTAATGTGTGTAATACTCATGCTTAGTGCAGCACGCAGTTGGCAGTGTGTTTTTTGTGCATATAATTATTTCAAGAAAAAAATCCTTAACCACTTTTATTCACGTTCATATCCGTTTAGTTTTCTCATGTTTTTTAGCCATTCAGACTTTTTTATCGGCATCAGTTGTGCCAAAACAAGAAAAAAAATGTTTAACGTGTTGTGGTCCAGCTTCACGAAGCTTCTAGCGAAAAATCATTATATCGCGAGTTTCTTTCTATCGCGCGAAGTTCGTTTTATCGCAAGTTTCATTATATCGCAGATTCCTCTTATTACAAGGGCCATTTCGTTGTATGTCGCAAGATATTTTACATCAAGATATAAATGAAAGCAATTTTTTTTCAAAGATGTTCAACGACAAATGGTGATCACAAAATTTGTAATGACCGACAGAAGTTATAAACAAACCCATGAGAAAAAGTAAGAAGGTAGTTACTGTTTGTTCTTAATTGATTAAAACATGAAGCTTAAAATGATTACGTTATCACCTGTGTAAAAAGCTTGCAAACATCTGTCACTAGTAAAATGGTTGCCTTGTTTTTGGTCTGACCTCTTGCGTGAATAGCGCTAAAAACAGATTCGAAACGTAACGTTTTTGCTTGTTTTCTTGACCTCTCTCGTTGTTTCATAAGATCGGAACCTTTTTTATCCAGCAGCCGTTTTTAATTTTTATCGTGACAGCGCCTGCCTGCATTTGATGATAAGTGTG
>JAHPZR010037985.1:5000-7500 GCA_019787425.1 Platygyra sinensis | reverse complement strand
TTGTAGAAAGGTTGTAATCATGTGTGAAAAGTGCTGTCTGAATCACCATCACTAGCTCATTCATTTCCCTTACATGTATAAGTAGTAACATCTTAGAGTACAACTGTGGTAACTTTTACAAAATACAAGAACTAACACACCTCCTAAAATGCAACCTGCAAATGCCCCCCTCTCCCCTACCTTCCTGGCATGTTAAATGCTTAATCGATCGTGTAAGAAACTGTATTAATAAGTGCATATTTCTCAAAATGGTGGAACAGAGAATTAACTCTGAAGTGTAAATGTAAGTGCTAATTGAACCCATGGTTTATTCATGGGTTCAATTAGACTTAAAGTTACACTTAAGAGTTAATTCTCTGTTCACCATTTGTGTTCATAGTGCTACGTGGCACAACATTCATATTTCTCAAAAGTCTACTTTTGTACCAACTCCTTTCACATCAACATTTCTACTTAGACAAGTATTAAAGAGAAATTCCTGAAACTTTGGGTGATCAAAGACCATAGTGTCGTGGTGCCTCAACCAAAAAATTGTATTATTTAACATGCGTCATGTGACACAAGAAAATTTGTGCACTTAGTTTTGTGTAAAATAAGACTATTCAAGATGAAGCAGAAATAAGCACTGGAAACAATTCTTAAACTGTTAAAACTTTGGTTGATTGCACCAGACGAAACAGACACTTACAAGATGTGCTGTTTGAAAGTCAAATCTTGTTTTCTCAAAGAACAGGAAACTGCTGGTGTCAATGCTATTAATGCTTTAAATTTAAACCTTAAAAGGGTGTGGTTGGTTGCCATAACAACCATTTTGAGTGAAACCTTCAAACATTATTTTCTTTAGGAGTACAATCACACACAATAATTATTGATCTCCTTCATAAAGGGTAGGAATGGGAAGAATCCTTTCACAGAAAGTGCAGCAAAAAAATTACACATCCTCGTGTTTACGTGACTGGTCAAGTGAACATGAAGCAAAAAGGGCTATCCTGTAAACAAGAGAGCCTTGAGCGAAAAATATGGAACAGCATAAAGCAATCTGATTGACTAAACTAACTTGGTTCATCCAATAATTAAACTTACTTAATTTCTGTGTCACATGCCAGATGTTAATGTTACGATTTTTGGTTGATTACATCACAACACTATTGGTCTTTGATTACCCCAAGTTTCAGAATTTCTCTTTAAACCCTCATCTAATTAGAAATGTTGGTCTGAAGTCAGATGGTACAAAATTAGTTTTGAGAAAATTGCACTTAACAAGCTTTGACATTTACGTACTTTCCTGTAAAACAAGTTGAGGCCACAAGTGAACAATATGGAACAGAAATACCAAGCCAGTTCGAACTGGGTTGGTATTTCTGTTCCATATTGTTCACTTGTGGCCTCAACTTGTTTTACAGGAACGTACCGTAAATGTGCAAAGCTGTGTTAAGTGCAAATTTTCTCAAAACTAATTTTGGTACCATCTGACTTCAGACCAACATTTCTAATTTAGATGGAGGGTTTAAAGAGAAATTCTTGAAACTTGGGGTAATCAAAGACCAATAGGTGGTGTGATGTAATCAACCACAAAAATCGCTAAAGCATGGAAACATCTGGCATGGTGACCTACAGAAAATTAAGTAAGTTTAATTATTGGATGAACCAACAAGTTAGTTTAGTCACTCAGATTGCTTTATTGCCTGCTTCCATATATTTCGTCTCAAGGCTTCCTCTTGTTTACAGGATAGCCCCTTTTTGCTTCACTGTTCACTTGACCAGTCACGTAAACACGAGGATGTGTAATTTTTTTGCTGCACTTCTGTGAAAGGATTCTTCCCCATTCCTACCCTTTATGAAGGAGATCAATAATTATTGTGTGTGATTGTACTCCTAAAGAAAATAATGTTTGAAGGTTTTCACTCAAAATGGTTTGTTATGGCAACCAACCACACCCTTTTAAGGTTTAAATTTAAAGCATTAATAGCATTGACACCAGCAGTTTCCTGTTCTTTGAGAAAACAAGATTTGACTTTCAAACAGCACATCTTGTAAGTGTCTGTTTCGTCTGTGCAATCAACCAAAGTTTTAACAGTTTAAGAATTGTTTCAGTGCTTATTTCTGCTTCATCTTGAAATAGTCTTATTTTACACCAAACTAAGTGCACAAATTTTCTTGTGTCACATGACGCATGTTAAATAATACAATTTTTTGGTTGAGGCACCACGACACTATGGTCTTTGATCACCCAAGTTTCAGGAATTTCTCTTTAATACTTGTCTAAGTAGAAATGTTGATGTGAAAGGAGTTGGTTACAAAAGTAGACTTTTGAGAAATATGAATGTTGTGCCACGTAGCACTATGAACACAAATGGTGGAACAGAGAATTAACTCTTAAGTGTAACTTTAAGTCTAATTGAACCCATGAATAAACCATGGGTTCAATTAGCACTTACATTTACACTTCAGAGTTAATTCTCTGTTCCACCATTTTGAGAAATATGCACTTATTAATACA
>JAHPZR010037983.1:5000-35000 GCA_019787425.1 Platygyra sinensis | reverse complement strand
AGTCAAATTCCAAACTAATGATCTAGTTTTGTTTATTGAAGACTATTTGAAGGTACTGAAACTGTTTCCTGTCGCCTGTTGCTACGGATGGCATGGAAAGAAATGGATTGAAACTTGAAAAAATTGGTCAATTTTTTTCGAGTTTTGATGCTACAAGTTCCAAAAATCCTCAAGAAATTTATTATGGTTAGCCCTCTGATAAAATTAATTTGATATCTTTGTTGTAGCTTTACAGAAGCATTTCGTTTATGATTAAAGCCTCAAAGAAATGATTTTAGCACAGAATTGACCTACAACAGCAAAATCCTAGTGACACTGCTCCTTTAAGTCTATATGAAGTTGTAATTTTGTACATGATGATGCTTTACCTGTAACTTAGATCTGGTTCCTTACTGAATGTATTTTGAACATTTTTTTAATTATTCACATTGTCAGATTGTGTTTACAAACTACTAGTGAACTAGAAAACCAGAACCTCATCTCCAAAAATATAAAGATGAAGGTCACCAAAGTGACTGAAATGTTTTACTTTTTAAAAACATTTTAATCAGTGTCAACCTTACAATTAATTTTCATTTAAAAATAGACTTGACAAAGCACATATACTTCGGGCAATGAAAGACTCAGAATTTTTTTATCATCTGTAGCTTCTTTTTGTTTTTGTTTTTGTTTTTTACAAAAAAAAAATCTGTACCCTCTTTTTGACTTGAAGTGTTTTGTTTCAAAATATTTTTGGTTTTAAAGGGCTCAGTGTGAAGCCTTGTTTAAACATTTAGGCAACATCTTTAAATAGAGTGAGGGATGAAAGAGGATCATGGTACGTGTACCCTAATAACATTGGGGGTTCTCTCTCTCATCTCCCCCCAACAGACAACAGGCATAACACTGTTTTGGCAAATCAAAAGTAGAAAACAGCTACAGTTAGATTGTAGGGAAAATGCAGCACAGTCCAGGTGTCAGGAATGCATGTTAAAAAAAATGAGTAATTTGTCAGCCAGGAAATATGAAGTGAAGGGTAATGTGTTGAATTAACATGATTAAGTTTCTGGTAAAATACTTAAAGTTAATTATCAACTTGAAGAGATCATATGTTAAGGGAAATGTTCAATAATATTGGAAGGCTGGCATTTTTCAAGAAGTAATTTTTCACTGGTTGGGAACAAAGGCTACTATATAGGATTACCACTCAAAATGACAACTTTCCAAATTTGTTACTTAGGTTAGGCATTTTAGATAATTAGCAATGATTCTGTGGTGTCAACCCCATGCAACCCAAAGGAATGACAGGAAATAGTCATTGATGACAAAACAAACTCCAGAGACAGGAGAATTGCATGCAATGAACAGTGCTTTGTAAAAACCATTCTGACCGATTTTAAAGAAAAGTTGGGGGGATATTTGATGGTCATTGTGGTTGAATTGGTGGAACTCAACATTGTATGCTAAGTTTTAAGTGGTCAAGTAGAGACAAAATTAAAGCAATCTCTCAGATTTGAATTTTTCTAGTTTGGCATTCCTGCAAACAAAAACAAGTGACTTGATAAAATTTTGAAATGAAAAAATTATTGATTTCCCTACAGTGATACATGTATAATGGACTCCAGAGAATTTACAAGCTTTGGGCCTCCCATGCCAAAGATCAGATATACTTTGGGAGATAATTTCATGTTTAATCAGGACATTTATGTTTTCCCAGGGTCAGTGTGTTTCCCTCAAGATTTTGGATCCACTCTTACAACAGGGCTTGAAAAAAGTGACATCCAGTTGTCCAGGACAAGTAGATCTTCTTGCTGGCAAGTATTTCTTCATTCTCACTTGGCCAATTGGCCAAGGGCCCAGGCAAGTCAATTGGTAACTAACGAGGACTGATACTTTCTTTCTGAGCCGATAGTGGCATAAAGCCTTTAATACCCCAGGGGGCCTTAAACACATGTTTGTCTGGACTACCCTAACAAATACCTCTGGATCACTAGGAGTTGACAACACAAGGTGGCTGGTGATTCCTGAATTACTTAGCTTTCTGAACTTCAAGTTTAAATATAATTAATGGAGTTTTTAAGGAGCAGTTATAAGGAGCAGGCAAATATTACAGTTATCAAGGATAGCAGTTGGACCTGGTGAGGCCTTGCAGCAGTTGCAACTGATCGTGACGGCGGGTTTAGGAGAAGAGAAGAGGAAGAAGGAGGCTGCGATGTGGATAAAGCTGATGTAGTACTTGGTTGTGTTACATTTTCTTCGCCGCCTTCGTTGGCAGCATCTTGAGAACAACGGTTTATCACCTCCAGTTCAATTACTTCCCCACCAGGCTCCACAGGGCCACTGCTAACCTCCACACGGGAGCTTTCGTCCCGTTCAGCTCCGGATTCTCCACTTCTCACTTCTTGATCTTGTTGTTCGCTCTCTGTTCGGATTTCTTCGCCGTCGAACATCAGGTGTAGTCTGTAATTGAGATATTTTATCACCAAGAAAATGATTGCAATGAAAATAGAGTACAGTATCCAAACCAAGCTTGATGGCGCCGTTCCCTGCAAAAAATGAAATCATTTCATGACATCGCATATCGTCGTCGTCGGTACAAAACGTACAACTATTATGTTGTACATTATTTGTTTCTTAGGCTTTCATAGAAATCACTAAGCAGTGCACTTAGAAAAAAGCAAAAATTACACGTCTTACCAGATATAGGGAAAATGGTAGGCATAGCAGAAGAATCCATAAGTAGAAATGAAAAGTGTTTGTGAATATCTCTTGATGTGGGTCGAAGAACCAGCCGCCTGTCAGAGAAGCCCATACTCCTTGCCGCAAGATCTCTAACGTCTGTGATCCCATTACAAACTAAATTATGTACTCATCTGCTTTGATTTTGATCTATGGCGGAAGTTTATTACAAAAGAAAGGTTTTGTGCACGACCCTGGCGCCATCTTTTCCTCTTCGGAACGCAAACTGAAAGCGCCTGCAAAGCAAGATAGTCAGCAGCAACTTTTTGAAGGACGCTACATTACAACGTAAATGAAGCAAGTACTTTATTCCAAGATGGCATCTTGATTTGTGTTTGCCATCCAATGTTTTGGAGATATTTGCCGACGCTTTCCCAAACCAAAGATGATCACTGAAGGAGATTATGTCATATTAAAGAAGGAAAATGTCATCAGAGCCGTGAAAGTCCGTAAAGGCAGGTAGGTGTCGAGATAATTACTGATAATTATGTATTTGTAAATTTGTCTGGCACGCGCTTGCAAAAACCGAGCATAGCACTTTGACTCCACACGTGGTTCGTTTGTGTTATGGAGCCGACTAGTGAGAGTGAAGTGTCTTGCCTAAGAGCACAACACAACGTCCTCAGTTACATGTAGGGCTGGAACCCTGACCGTTCGATCCGGAGGCGAGCAGTGGGATTGATACACGTGCATGTACCTCCACGCGTGAACGTAATTAAAGCTGCTTTTAAAATTTGTAGAAATGCTGCTGTACGTTAATGTTATCTGATTCAGTACACAGTGATGATTGTATTTACCATGATTAGGAAAGAGACATTTGAACGGTCGCACTTCACACTGGATAGTGCTATTGGATGTCCCTTGGGATCAACATTTGAAGTAAAAGGAGGTAAACTAAGCAGATTTGATGCAGAAGAAGACGAGGATGAACTTCTCAAGCCAAAAAATAATGTTGGTAAGTATGGCCAATTTTTCCTCACAGTTTTCTTTTGCTTGGACACATGACTGATATATATACAATCAATTCTATCATGTAATTCGAACTCGATAATGATGACATGGAGTCATCGAAACGTCATTTAATTTTTATATTGCTTATATTTATTCTAAAGTACATTTACTGATTGTTGCAGTTATGCACACAAGTTAAGCAGTTGTGAAGTTAAAGCCTGAAAAAAATCAGGCCTTAATGGTATTCAGTAATACTGACCTCTGGTGACCAGAGCCCCCACCACAGACCGGGTCCATGGACTCTTCTACGGACCCCCTCTACGAACCACCCCCCCCCCCCCCCATAGAATAAAAACAGAGCAATAAAAAAAAATTTCACTCACAGGCTGTCTAATGTCTCTAATGGATGAAATTCCAAATGTTACGTTTTGCAGACTGGGTTTCAGGTTTGGGAGCAATTTGTATCAGTTCACATTGCCATTTCCTTTGCTGTGGCTTTATATGAAAGACTGGGAAACTCCCAGGGAGCCTCGAAATTTGTGCTTCCTCCCCTCTGCCATTTTGTTCAGCACATTCCACGCTTCACAGTTTGCTCAGCAGAATTAATACAGATACAAATTCAAACAATGATAATATTAATAATAATAATAATAATAATAATAATAATAATAATAATAATAATAATAATAATAATAATAATAATAATGAACATTTATATCGCGCAAATTGCATGTGAATATGATCAAATGCGTGTAACAAACAAATATAAATTAAACATAACATCTTCCATGACCAGATTGAACCATGAATGGAAGGTGAGAGCTTTCCTTCTTTTGGCCATCAGTATCTCCGAAAGCAGCTTTAGATTTTATTTTGGAGTTTTTTAAAAATTACCCAAGTCTGTTACTATTTGCACAGCATAACATTCGAAATTTAACTAACATGAGTAATCTGTTAGACAACTCAAAAGTGAAATCTTGATTTGTTATTTTTATTTTTTGGGGGGGGGATGGTCTGTAGGTGGGGTCCAGAGGGGTAGTCTGTGAACCGTTCCATAGGGTAGTCCGTAGACCTGGTCTATAGTGTGGGTCTGCATTATTGTTCTTGAAAGTGGCAAATTGTTAGAAATAGATTCAAGACTTTGAACAGTACACATTTGTGGACACAATTTTCACTCTTACCGATACATGTAGTCTTTAGAACTGACAAAGCTTATGCAAATAAATTATTTGGGGTCCAAGTTTGCGTTGCAGATATAGAATTTCAAGTACAGATTAACAGGGAGGTGCATGTTAAGAAACATTCATTTATCAGCATAAATTTGAAATGGGAAAGCTTTTTGCCAGATAATCACATTACTTATACAATCCCAGGTTATTTGAATAAATTATGTATATGTCACAGTAGTTTTTTTTATGTCTCCATTTCTTGTCTTGCAGAGGATGATAAAAATAATCAGTTTCTTCAAAACGACGGTACTTCACAAAAGTTGTCCAGAGATGAAATTATGAATTTGAAAGCACAAGGAGTTAGTGGCAAGGTAAACTGAAAGCTACATGTACACTGTAATTAAATACCATAAATTATATACCCATTAACCCAGATAAATAACTTTCCAGTGAATATGTGCTTATAACTATTATATTGTGCAATCCACACCTGGAACATTAGGATAACCCCACATAACAACTATAGGAAAGATTTTTGAAAACCTCTTACATGAACATTACATGTATATCTTGCATTAATTCACTATGGTCTTTGAATACAGTCAGGTAGGTACCATGCCTTATTTCAAAACAAGGTTTAGAGTAACTGTCTGTTGTTTTGTAGGATATTGTTGAACACCTTGTTGAGAACAGTGCCACCTTTAAAGAGAGAACACAGTTTTCACAGGCTAAATACAAGAACAAGAAACTGAAAAAGTAAAGTTTGGGTAGACTATACATACAGTGTGCTATTAATAATAATTATTGGTAACTATTAACTTTGATAGGCTTTTTTAATTTCTTTACATTTTTACTGATTTTTTTTTTCATAACAGCGAGCATTCAGCTGATTGAGTTGTTACTAGTTTTATTAATTAATGTATGATAAATGTAACCTTGTGATCTTCTTTTCAGACATGTCGTTAGATTTTCAATATTGAGACCCACAACTGATCTCATAGCTGAAATGTACTACTCTAGGGGATCAACAAAGATATGGTAAGCTTGGTTAATGATATTCATGTATATGTAATCTCACACTCTGAATGCTGTTAGTCTGCTGAACAAGAATGCAGCACTTTGTGATACAGGAGGAGAGAAAATAATTTTCTTTTAATGTTGATTTTCAGAATTGCATTGCAGTCTTAACTTGGCTTTACAA
The DNA here is from genome assembly GCA_019787425.1 of Platygyra sinensis. NCBI lineage: Eukaryota > Metazoa > Cnidaria > Anthozoa > Scleractinia > Merulinidae > Platygyra > Platygyra sinensis. The sequence continues at coordinate 28,961 of JAHPZR010037983.1, read as the reverse complement.
ACAAGGCTGTCCTTCTGTCCTGGAGGTGGTGGGGGGGGAACTCCAACATGAAACTTAATATGACAGGGGTGCTCACTGGAAAGTTTGAAAAGAACCCCAAAGAGGTACCAAGATCCTGTTTTGTGGGCATGGCTTGGTTTTTTTTTTTCACCCCTAAGAGGTACCAAGTTCCTGTTTTGTGGGCGTGGCTTGGATTTTTTGCACCCCTAAGAGGTACCAAGAGCCTGTTTTGCAGGCGTGGCTTGGATTTTTTTCACTTAAAATTATTTCTACTTAAAATTACTCCTTAGAAAACAGGATGAAGTGCCCTTCATAAACACGAGTGAAGCGACAAAATGGTCGAGTGACCGAACAGAAAATGGCAAATGCATAAATGTCACGAACCGTAGAATTCGTGTATTTTACAAAATATTATTGCCCGCCTTGACAGGCAAGAAATCCGGTAGACGCTGTAACAGCAGAGATTTGCTAAGCCAGTTGGTCGGAACAGCAACAATGTCTTTGCCTTTCAGTAAATATTCAAAACATTACTTGAAGTGGCTTTAACTGAACAAAAAGACGCAAAGTTTCAACGTTTAAAAGCAGATCCAAGTCGAAAAGCACAGCCAGTTTCTCCGCCTTCGTGATTTTGGCACTTTTGATTATGCAAACTCACTAATTTATTACACCCAGGATTTCAGGGTGTAAAGTGGGCACGTGACCAGCCGATGCCAGGGCCTTTTCCCGCCCTGCCCCCAAGCCAAGGAAAAGGCCCTGGGAACGAGGTTGGGCGTGGCTTGGATTTTTTTCACCCCTAAGAGGTACCAAGAGCCTGTTTTGTGGGCGTGGCTTGAATTTTTTTCACCCCTAAGAGGTACCAAGATCATGTTTTGTGGGCGTGGTTGAATTTTTTTCACCCCTAAGAGGTATCAAGATCCTGTTTTGTGGGTGTGGCTTGAATTTTTTTCACCCCTGAGGTACCAAGATCCTGTTTTGTGGACATGGCTTGAAATTTTCCCCCCCTGATAGGTACCAATTCGAAAATAACACTTTATCTCCTGTCATATTTTTTTGGCTCAAATACCCTGAAAGGTACTGTAAATGCTCCTGTTGGGGACCTTTTGAGGCTGAACACCCTGAGAAAAACCAAAACTGATTTTTTAAACCCTAAAAGGTACAACAAGCATCCTGTCCTTCAACTGTCATCCCTATAGTGTGGATCTCGTGGCTGCCTGCACTAATGGACCAATTTTTCATGCCTAGCTAAGAATTTAAGCTTGTACGTACAGTCTTAATTAACACACATGCATGTAAACTAGAACCACAGCAAGAAGTGAAACACCTGTTAAAATAATATTTTTATTCATTCAAAATATTTTCCTGTTTCTGATTGGTTAAAACCACAGGCATAATTCACCATAACCAGGTGCTGTTCACCTATTATTGAACCAATGATATCAAAAGTGCAGCCCGCTGCAAATTATTGAACCAATGACGTCAAAATGTACTACAGTGGAGCGGGGTTGACAATACATGAGAGCTTGTGACTCGGGACACAGGAAAGTGTCCGTTGTCCGTATTACGCAGTGTTCGTATAAAGTGGGTTAATTTTAGAGAAAATATATATGAGCTTTTTGTTGGGACAAACGAAACTGTCCATATAAAGCGGGTGTCCATAGAGCAGGGTTCCACTGTAGTACAAATTTTAAGCTGAGCTTGTTTAAAAATGCATGATGCATTCTTTGCACAAAGTCTTGTGCATACGAGCCAAGTGGATGTGATGCTAGTCCATCACAGGGTTACCCCCCACAGGGTTATACACCTGGGTGGAGAGGGACACTGTGAGAGTTAGGTGGCCTGTCCAAGCACAGGACACAAAGTCCCCGGCCAGGTCTTGAGCCCAGACCACTCAATCTGAGGCAAGTATGCTAACCATGAGGCCACTGCACCTCCATGTTGTGCTACAGTAATGAGGAAACATTTAACAGGGTTAAAAATCCCAACTGGTGGGAGGCAGACCAGTAGGCTATTTACAAGCATGACCAAGGAGTTGAACTAGGGTCCACCGAGAAACAACTCCAGCTTAGTGGTCAGAGCGGGACTTGAACCCGCAACCTCCGGATTTCAAGTCCGGCGCCCTAACCAATCGGTCACGCTGCCTCCTGAAGGTGTAGCTAGGTGCAGCTAAGTGCACGGCTACTATAAACAAACATTTGACTTTTTTTTTTTTGACATTTGATTTATTTAACAAATTACTGTGATGCCACCAAAGATTCTCTCATTTCATTATAAGTATAGATCCTATGCAAAAATGGCTGCCTTTATATTATTCTTTTGTTCGTATTCAAATTAGCCTCACTAACCTCGTTTTTGAGACAAAAATTGTAAAGAATTTGTTATCCCAAACGAGGTTAGTAAGGCTATTTTGAATACGAACAAAAGAATAATTTAATGGCAGCCATTTTTGCATGGGCTCTATTTGTTTCTTTGTGTTCTATAAGTGATGTCAGACTTGACACACTATCACAGATTTTAACCTTGTCAAATGTGAGAGCACACTGTCGGATGCTGGTGGTAGAGAGTTGTCAAGGGATGATAGTAGGAGCTCTTTTGGACAGAATGGGAGGTAGGCACAATTGTCTTACTGAGACTCTTTTGATATTTGATATTCTTTTGATACTCTAGGTTTTAGAAAAACTTATTAAAATATCTTATAAACGAAATAACGAAACATGAGGGCCAAGGTCTGACGGTATGTACGGAGGACAGTGAGGTCACTATAAAAATGACCAACGGTTAATATTCTTTAGTACAGTCTTGAGCAAGCTTATTAGCTATATTAACCCTTTCACCACTAAGGGTCTCCCTTTGACGAGTAAAATCGTCTGGCGTTAGACAGAGTAAAATCTATAAGTGGCCACTGGTGGTGAAAGGGTTAAGGGAGATAGTTTTTTAACCCTTTCACCACCAAGGGTCTCCCTTTGACGAGTAAAATCGTCTGGCGTTAGACAGAGTAAAATCTATAAGTGGCCACTGGTGGTGAAAGGGTTAAGCAATTTATTACACAATCAATCTTTTTAGTTAAATTTTTTTTAGCTGTAAATTCTTTGCCTTTTCTATTATAAAGGTTATGGAAGTCTTATTCAAGTTTATGCAGGTGATTTTCCAGGAAGGTAAAAAAATTAATTTGCAGAGTCTCTTTCTGTGTTTAACAAGTACATTGTATAACAGCAGAGCCAGGACTGGAGGCTATACTATACACATAAAAGATTCAAACTTAATCTTCTATTAAAGGTTGTTAGAAATAATGTTTTCTTCAAAACATTCTTGGCAAAAATGTCCTGTTCTTGCAAGAAAAGCATTATTTTATTTATTTACAGAATTTTGTCAGCCTTAACATATCTAGTAAGGTAGCTAGAGGTGACAAAGAGTGGGGGAATATCTCACATCAGGAGGCAAGATAAATGAGATAGGAAAAATATGTCTGTTTAACAAAAATACTTTTGGATAGTTTGTGTATAGCTGTCTATAGGAAGACCATGATCAAAATACAGTGGAACCCCCCTATAAAGAAGTGTCACGGTACCGAAAAAAATGTTCGTTATAGCGAGGTCTTCGTTATAGCGAATACCCCGTAAAAACGAAATACCTGGTTAACAACAAAAATATTCGTTATAGCCTGGGTAGCCAAGCTGAACAATGAGATACACACCACCCAAAACAGTTTACAGACTTCCGCATGAACAGCTACATTTAACCAATAGGAGTCGTGTTTAGCCTATCAACCATTTGTATCATCATGTCGGTTTTACTGACTGCGAGCGACAGGACAAAATACTCTTATAGCGGGGTAAATTATGCGTTGAAACCGTCAAAATCAATTTGTTATAGCGGGGATTTTGTTAAAGCGGGGTTCGTTGTAGCGAGGTTTGTTTCCACATATTTTACTGCAATTCTGCCGAGCTTTCAAATGTTGTTCGTTATAACGGGGTCTTCTTTATAGCGGGGTTCGTTATAGCTGGGTGCCACTGTAGTTAATTTTTGTCTTTCTGTTCTTACAGGCAGGCACTGGATTATTTTAATTTTCCCAAACATTTCATGAAATGTCTGAGTGGTTTTTCAATGGACAAAATAACAACACTTGGTAAAAGCACAGGTAACAATAATATAACATTAAATGTAACACGGCATATTTCGAACAATGTTCATCGTCAGAGAGATCAACAATGTTCATCGTCAGAGTTGATCTCTCTGACAATGAACATTGTTCGAAATATGCCGTGTTACGTTTAATGTGTATGATCTACAACATCTGGTCCGATGAGCATTGTCTCGACGTTCAACAGAAGTAATTCCCAGTCCGAGAGGCCTGGGAGCAAATGTCTGGTAATCTATGTTCCTTTGTAGCTTATATTCCTTTGTAGCTTATACTCACTCCATTGTGGTTGCCTCGGTAGCTCAGTGGTTAGAGCACCTTCCATGAGATCGGGGTGTCGTGGGTTCGAATCCCGCTCGGGGCATTTGATTTTTTCCAGCATTTGTTCTGTTTATATATAGGTAGGCATATCAGAGTTGATCTCTCTGACGATGAACAATAATATAACAATTACTGTATTAAAACATCTGCAACAACAGTGGCCATTATCACAGGGGCAATCAACTTGTGACTTCTTGTCTTCTTATCAGTAGAAAATCAAGCATTCAAGTAACAAGAAATCAGTTGCAGATTACCAAATTAAGAGATGTTACCGTGACTGATATTGAGACAAATTCTCTCAACTGATAAAAGATCTTATTTATTATTATAAAAGAAATGTCTGGAGACCAATAAAGAGAAGTCATATGTTGATACTGTGATTTATATCTTGATACCATAGAAACAGTTGAATGCAAGCGTGAACTGAAAAAATCAGTTTTCTGAAGGGTTGTAAATATGGTCAAAAATATATTTGTCATTCAAATCAGAACTAGATGGAAGACGTACATTTCTGAATCACATAAGCATGTAGAATTCTTGTAAGTTAAAAACGTACAAGGGCATATATAACTCATCGACACGTGGGGAGCAATTCCACTATTTCCTTCATAGAGTGTTCATTGAATAGCCTATACGCTTGGTGGCATCCTCTGTAAATATTATTTTATTATTATTTGTTATTAGTAAAACTTGTGACATAAACTGGGTGTATTATAACTCCTTAAGCGCTTGTGATGTAGTCCTTATGAGGCCAGCGTGCTTTAATCGCGTAATTCCTTGAACAATTCACAGTAAGCCACAGTGGGTATAGTAGTTAAATTAAACAGTACGAGTTTCATTCCAAAATGATCAGTTATTCCAGCTTTTGTAAAACCAATGCAATGATTTGTTTGCTTGTGAATGGGAAACATTTGAATCTGATACTTTTATATTTCATTGGATGTATGTATTGTCAGTGGAGAATCACTTTTTAAACACTTGTAGATACAGATCTACAACAGGGAACCAGATAAGCTTGCACTGTAATGAAATCCACTTCCTGATATCTTTTTAGGGATTATAAAGAAGCCAGAATTAAATGATACAACAGAAGAAGACAGAGCTGTACTAGATGATCTTGCAGAAGGAAATGACAGCAGCTCAGGGGAGGAACAAGTTGGAAACTCTATGACTGAAGAGGTAAAATAACTGACTAACAGACTGTCTCTGACTGACAGACTGACCGACCGACTGACTGACTGACTGACTGACTGACTGATTGACTGACTGAATGACTGACTAACTGACGGTCTGACTGACTGACTGACTGTCTCTGACTGACTGACTGACTGTCTCTGACTGACTGACTGACTGACTGACTGACGGTCTGACTGACTGACTGACTGTCTCTGACGTACTGAGACAGACAGACAGACAGAACGCAGACCAACTGACTGACTGATGGTCTGACTGTTTGACTGACTCACTGATTGACCCAATGACTGACTCATTGCCTGTCTCACTCTTTGACTTACTCGCTAATTGACTCACTGACGGACTGACTGACTCACTGTCTATCTGACTGACTGACTCACCAATTGACTTGCTGACTGACTGAAAAACGGACGGAAGGACGGACAGACGAATGAATGGACGAACAAACAGATGATTGGACCCACCAACTGTCCATCAGTAGGTCATTATAAACAATAAGTCATCAGAAACTAATATAACCATTTTCTGCGTTAAATTAATTGTAGGAAAAATTGACGCGGAGAATGCGGAGACAAAACGAAGAATCCCAAGCACGAGAAGAGTTAGAAAGTGGAAGCTTAGACAGGTGAAATCGTGATCAGCTGTCTTTTTATTTTATCAGAGGTTTTGATTTTACTTTTTATTTTCTTATTTTTATTTTTCAGTTTTTTTTTATATATATATTTTGAAGTCGGTATTTCTCAATTCCGCTGCAATGAAGAGTGCGTTGAACAACTGAGAAAATTGCTGGAGTCCTGTTTTGATGTAATGTACCCTGAATAAGTTTGAAAATTAGAGAACAACAGCTTATCTTATTTTCTTCATAAAAAGGAATCCATCTTAACTTATTAAATAATTGTACAGATGGCGAATCTCTATCGACAGACAGAATTACCCTAGCCGCCCTTTTTTGCAGCTTCAATACTCTATTCAAAGATTCTTTATCACAACATGACCAGATAACACTAGCGTAGGTTATTATAGGATGAATTATCGAATTATAATATAACAGTCTTTGCCTAAGAGGCAGATAAACTCTGATTTTTCTGAGAAGCGCTATACGTTGAGAAAGCTTCTTACAAATTTTATCAACATGTTGACTAAACGATAAGTGACTATCAATGTCCAAACCCAACAGAGTAGCACTAGAAGTATTGCTTACTAGTTCATGGTCACTAAACTTCACAGATGGTTTAAAATCTAATTTGGATTCAAGTCTCTTGCCAGTTACGATCATTACATTTGTCTTGTCTACATTAATGGGAAGTTTATTTGTCACAGCCCAGTTTAGGATTTCAGTTACAGAATTATTGAGTTCACGCTCAAGTTTATGCATAAACTTATAGTCAGCAGAGCAGGTAATGGTGGTATCATCGGCATACAGATCTGTCTGCGCTGTAATATAAAGTGGCAAGTCATTGATAAATAAGATGAAGAAAAGAGGACCCAAAATAGATCCTTGTGGTACTCCATGGTTAACAGAAGCCAAAGACGAATTCTTGCCATCAATACAGACCAATTGACGTCTACCCGAGAGATAGGACTGACACCAGTTATATGCTCTGTCGGTAACGCCATAGGCCTCCAACTTCTTCAATAATAAATTGTGGTCAACCATGTCGAAAGCTTTACAATAGTCAACGAGAAGTACTCCACTCACTCTGTTGTTGTCCAGATTTAGTAAGAGCTCATCAACTATTTTAATCAGAGCAGTCTCAGTACCATGGTGCTTACGAAAACCAGACTGTCTAGAATAAATCAAGTTGTTTACTTGAAGGAAGTCGTACAACGAATCGTGGACATAACGCTCTATAACCTCAGATAAGACTGTCAGGACAGTTAATTCAAGGGAACGACCACAAAATTCTCAAGCATGAATATACCACTTCAGAGTTAATTTTACCTTCGTTTCAAAGCGAGTCTTGGTCCTCAACTTTTCATATTTATTGAAATCAGTTTTACTTGCTCGTTATTATGTTACAAATCGAACTCACTTCCATACGAAAGGTTACGCACCAGGGCTCGTTTTGAAAAAGACGCAAAAAACAGCTCGGAAATGGCTTACACGCTGCACCAGACGAGAAATAACGAATAAGTACCAACTGCTACGTAAAGAACAAAAAAGAAAAAAAGAAAAATTTTCAAAGTGTCAGTCGCCAGTTGTAAAGAAAAAACAAACTCGGAATTGACAAAGTACATTACATCAAAACAGGACTCCAGCAATTTTCTCAGTTGTTCAACGCACTCTTCATTGCAGCGGAATTGAGAAATACCGACTTCAAAATATATATATAAAAAAAAACTGAAAAATAAAAATAAGAAAATAAAAAGTAAAATCAAAACCTCTGATAAAATAAAAAGACAGCTGATCACGATTTCACCTGTCTAAGCTTCCACTTTCTAACTCTTCTCGTGCTTGGGATTCTTCGTTTTGTCTCCGCATTCTCCGCGTCAATTTTTCCTACAATTAATTTAACGCAGAAAATGGTTATATTAGTTTCTGATGACTTATTGTTTATAATGACCTACTGATGGACAGTTGGTGGGTCCAATCATCTGTTTGTTCGTCCATTCATTCGTCTGTCCGTCCTTCCGTCCGTTTTTCAGTCAGTCAGCAAGTCAATTGGTGAGTCAGTCAGTCAGATAGACAGTGAGTCAGTCAGTCCGTCAGTGAGTCAATTAGCGAGTAAGTCAAAGAGTGAGACAGGCAATGAGTCAGTCATTGGGTCAATCAGTGAGTCAGTCAAACAGTCAGACCATCAGTCAGTCAGTTGGTCTGCGTTCTGTCTGTCTGTCTGTCTCAGTACGTCAGAGACAGTCAGTCAGTCAGTCAGACCGTCAGTCAGTCAGTCAGTCAGTCAGTCAGAGACAGTCAGTCAGTCAGTCAGAGACAGTCAGTCAGTCAGTCAGACCGTCAGTTAGTCAGTCATTCAGTCAGTCAATCAGTCAGTCAGTCAGTCAGTCAGTCAGTCGGTCGGTCAGTCTGTCAGTCAGAGACAGTCTGTTAGTCAGTTATTTTACCTCTTCAGTCATAGAGTTTCCAACTTGTTCCTCCCCTGAGCTGCTGTCATTTCCTTCTGCAAGATCATCTAGTACAGCTCTGTCTTCTTCTGTTGTATCATTTAATTCTGGCTTCTTTATAATCCCTAAAAAGATATCAGGAAGTGGATTTCATTACAGTGCAAGCTTATCTGGTTCCCTGTTGTAGATCTGTATCTACAAGTGTTTAAAAAGTGATTCTCCACTGACAATACATACATCCAATGAAATATAAAAGTATCAGATTCAAATGTTTCCCATTCACAAGCAAACAAATCATTGCATTGGTTTTACAAAAGCTGGAATAACTGATCATTTTGGAATGAAACTCGTACTGTTTAATTTAACTACTATACCCACTGTGGCTTACTGTGAATTGTTCAAGGAATTACGCGATTAAAGCACGCTGGCCTCATAAGGACTACATCACAAGCGCTTAAGGAGTTATAATACACCCAGTTTATGTCACAAGTTTTACTAATAACAAATAATAATAAAATAATATTTACAGAGGATGCCACCAAGCGTATAGGCTATTCAATGAACACTCTATGAAGGAAATAGTGGAATTGCTCCCCACGTGTCGATGAGTTATATATGCCCTTGTACGTTTTTAACTTACAAGAATTCTACATGCTTATGTGATTCAGAAATGTACGTCTTCCATCTAGTTCTGATTTGAATGACAAATATATTTTTGACCATATTTACAACCCTTCAGAAAACTGATTTTTTCAGTTCACGCTTGCATTCAACTGTTTCTATGGTATCAAGATATAAATCACAGTATCAACATATGACTTCTCTTTATTGGTCTCCAGACATTTCTTTTATAATAATAAATAAGATCTTTTATCAGTTGAGAGAATTTGTCTCAATATCAGTCACGGTAACATCTCTTAATTTGGTAATCTGCAACTGATTTCTTGTTACTTGAATGCTTGATTTTCTACTGATAAGAAGACAAGAAGTCACAAGTTGATTGCCCCTGTGATAATGGCCACTGTTGTTGCAGATGTTTTAATACAGTAATTGTTATATTATTGTTCATCGTCAGAGAGATCAACTCTGATATGCCTACCTATATATAAACAGAACAAATGCTGGAAAAAATCAAATGCCCCGAGCGGGATTCGAACCCACGACACCCCGATCTCATGGAAGGTGCTCTAACCACTGAGCTACCGAGGCAACCACAATGGAGTGAGTATAAGCTACAAAGGAATATAAGCTACAAAGGAACATAGATTACCAGACATTTGCTCCCAGGCCTCTCGGACTGGGAATTACTTCTGTTGAACGTCGAGACAATGCTCATCGGACCAGATGTTGTAGATCATACACATTAAACGTAACACGGCATATTTCGAACAATGTTCATTGTCAGAGAGATCAACTCTGACGATGAACATTGTTGATCTCTCTGACGATGAACATTGTTCGAAATATGCCGTGTTACATTTAATGTTATATTATTGTTACCTGTGCTTTTACCAAGTGTTGTTATTTTGTCCATTGAAAAACCACTCAGACATTTCATGAAATGTTTGGGAAAATTAAAATAATCCAGTGCCTGCCTGTAAGAACAGAAAGACAAAAATTAACTACAGTGGCACCCAGCTATAACGAACCCCGCTATAAAGAAGACCCCGTTATAACGAACAACATTTGAAAGCTCGGCAGAATTGCAGTAAAATATGTGGAAACAAACCTCGCTACAACGAACCCCGCTTTAACAAAATCCCCGCTATAACAAATTGATTTTGACGGTTTCAACGCATAATTTACCCCGCTATAAGAGTATTTTGTCCTGTCGCTCGCAGTCAGTAAAACCGACATGATGATACAAATGGTTGATAGGCTAAACACGACTCCTATTGGTTAAATGTAGCTGTTCATGCGGAAGTCTGTAAACTGTTTTGGGTGGTGTGTATCTCATTGTTCAGCTTGGCTACCCAGGCTATAACGAATATTTTTGTTGTTAACCAGGTATTTCGTTTTTACGGGGTATTCGCTATAACGAAGACCTCGCTATAACGAACATTTTTTTCGGTACCGTGACACTTCTTTATAGGGGGGTTCCACTGTATTTTGATCATGGTCTTCCTATAGACAGCTATACACAAACTATCCAAAAGTATTTTTGTTAAACAGACATATTTTTCCTATCTCATTTATCTTGCCTCCTGATGTGAGATATTCCCCCACTCTTTGTCACCTCTAGCTACCTTACTAGATATGTTAAGGCTGACAAAATTCTGTAAATAAATAAAATAATGCTTTTCTTGCAAGAACAGGACATTTTTGCCAAGAATGTTTTGAAGAAAACATTATTTCTAACAACCTTTAATAGAAGATTAAGTTTGAATCTTTTATGTGTATAGTATAGCCTCCAGTCCTGGCTCTGCTGTTATACAATGTACTTGTTAAACACAGAAAGAGACTCTGCAAATTAATTTTTTTACCTTCCTGGAAAATCACCTGCATAAACTTGAATAAGACTTCCATAACCTTTATAATAGAAAAGGCAAAGAATTTACAGCTAAAAAAAATTTAACTAAAAAGATTGATTGTGTAATAAATTGCTTAACCCTTTCACCACCAGTGGCCACTTATAGATTTTACTCTGTCTAACGCCAGACGATTTTACTCGTCAAAGGGAGACCCTTGGTGGTGAAAGGGTTAAAAAACTATCTCCCTTAACCCTTTCACCACCAGTGGCCACTTATAGATTTTACTCTGTCTAACGCCAGACGATTTTACTCGTCAAAGGGAGACCCTTAGTGGTGAAAGGGTTAATATAGCTAATAAGCTTGCTCAAGACTGTACTAAAGAATATTAACCGTTGGTCATTTTTATAGTGACCTCACTGTCCTCCGTACATACCGTCAGACCTTGGCCCTCATGTTTCGTTATTTCGTTTATAAGATATTTTAATAAGTTTTTCTAAAACCTAGAGTATCAAAAGAATATCAAATATCAAAAGAGTCTCAGTAAGACAATTGTGCCTACCTCCCATTCTGTCCAAAAGAGCTCCTACTATCATCCCTTGACAACTCTCTACCACCAGCATCCGACAGTGTGCTCTCACATTTGACAAGGTTAAAATCTGTGATAGTGTGTCAAGTCTGACATCACTTATAGAACACAAAGAAACAAATAGAGCCCATGCAAAAATGGCTGCCATTAAATTATTCTTTTGTTCGTATTCAAAATAGCCTTACTAACCTCGTTTGGGATAACAAATTCTTTACAATTTTTGTCTCAAAAACGAGGTTAGTGAGGCTAATTTGAATACGAACAAAAGAATAATATAAAGGCAGCCATTTTTGCATAGGATCTATACTTATAATGAAATGAGAGAATCTTTGGTGGCATCACAGTAATTTGTTAAATAAATCAAATGTCAAAAAAAAAAAAGTCAAATGTTTGTTTATAGTAGCCGTGCACTTAGCTGCACCTAGCTACACCTTCAGGAGGCAGCGTGACCGATTGGTTAGGGCGCCGGACTTGAAATCCGGAGGTTGCGGGTTCAAGTCCCGCTCTGACCACTAAGCTGGAGTTGTTTCTCGGTGGACCCTAGTTCAACTCCTTGGTCATGCTTGTAAATAGCCTACTGGTCTGCCTCCCACCAGTTGGGATTTTTAACCCTGTTAAATGTTTCCTCATTACTGTAGCACAACATGGAGGTGCAGTGGCCTCATGGTTAGCATACTTGCCTCAGATTGAGTGGTCTGGGCTCAAGACCTGGCCGGGGACTTTGTGTCCTGTGCTTGGACAGGCCACCTAACTCTCACAGTGTCCCTCTCCACCCAGGTGTATAACCCTGTGGGGGGTAACCCTGTGATGGACTAGCATCACATCCACTTGGCTCGTATGCACAAGACTTTGTGCAAAGAATGCATCATGCATTTTTAAACAAGCTCAGCTTAAAATTTGTACTACAGTGGAACCCTGCTCTATGGACACCCGCTTTATATGGACAGTTTCGTTTGTCCCAACAAAAAGCTCATATATATTTTCTCTAAAATTAACCCACTTTATACGAACACTGCGTAATACGGACAACGGACACTTTCCTGTGTCCCGAGTCACAAGCTCTCATGTATTGTCAACCCCGCTCCACTGTAGTACATTTTGACGTCATTGGTTCAATAATTTGCAGCGGGCTGCACTTTTGATATCATTGGTTCAATAATAGGTGAACAGCACCTGGTTATGGTGAATTATGCCTGTGGTTTTAACCAATCAGAAACAGGAAAATATTTTGAATGAATAAAAATATTATTTTAACAGGTGTTTCACTTCTTGCTGTGGTTCTAGTTTACATGCATGTGTGTTAATTAAGACTGTACGTACAAGCTTAAATTCTTAGCTAGGCATGAAAAATTGGTCCATTAGTGCAGGCAGCCACGAGATCCACACTATAGGGATGACAGTTGAAGGACAGGATGCTTGTTGTACCTTTTAGGGTTTAAAAAATCAGTTTTGGTTTTTCTCAGGGTGTTCAGCCTCAAAAGGTCCCCAACAGGAGCATTTACAGTACCTTTCAGGGTATTTGAGCCAAAAAAATATGACAGGAGATAAAGTGTTATTTTCGAATTGGTACCTATCAGGGGGGGAAAATTTCAAGCCATGTCCACAAAACAGGATCTTGGTACCTCAGGGGTGAAAAAAATTCAAGCCACACCCACAAAACAGGATCTTGATACCTCTTAGGGGTGAAAAAAATTCAACCACGCCCACAAAACATGATCTTGGTACCTCTTAGGGGTGAAAAAAATTCAAGCCACGCCCACAAAACAGGCTCTTGGTACCTCTTAGGGGTGAAAAAAATCCAAGCCACGCCCAACCTCGTTCCCAGGGCCTTTTCCTTGGCTTGGGGGCAGGGCGGGAAAAGGCCCTGGCATCGGCTGGTCACGTGCCCACTTTACACCCTGAAATCCTGGGTGTAATAAATTAGTGAGTTTGCATAATCAAAAGTGCCAAAATCACGAAGGCGGAGAAACTGGCTGTGCTTTTCGACTTGGATCTGCTTTTAAACGTTGAAACTTTGCGTCTTTTTGTTCAGTTAAAGCCACTTCAAGTAATGTTTTGAATATTTACTGAAAGGCAAAGACATTGTTGCTGTTCCGACCAACTGGCTTAGCAAATCTCTGCTGTTACAGCGTCTACCGGATTTCTTGCCTGTCAAGGCGGGCAATAATATTTTGTAAAATACACGAATTCTACGGTTCGTGACATTTATGCATTTGCCATTTTCTGTTCGGTCACTCGACCATTTTGTCGCTTCACTCGTGTTTATGAAGGGCACTTCATCCTGTTTTCTAAGGAGTAATTTTAAGTAGAAATAATTTTAAGTGAAAAAAATCCAAGCCACGCCTGCAAAACAGGCTCTTGGTACCTCTTAGGGGTGCAAAAAATCCAAGCCACGCCCACAAAACAGGAACTTGGTACCTCTTAGGGGTGAAAAAAAAAAACCAAGCCATGCCCACAAAACAGGATCTTGGTACCTCTTTGGGGTTCTTTTCAAACTTTCCAGTGAGCACCCCTGTCATATTAAGTTTCATGTTGGAGTTCCCCCCCCACCACCTCCAGGACAGAAGGACAGCCTTGTTTGTAAAGCCAAGTTAAGACTGCAATGCAATTCTGAAAATCAACATTAAAAGAAAATTATTTTCTCTCCTCCTGTATCACAAAGTGCTGCATTCTTGTTCAGCAGACTAACAGCATTCAGAGTGTGAGATTACATATACATGAATATCATTAACCAAGCTTACCATATCTTTGTTGATCCCCTAGAGTAGTACATTTCAGCTATGAGATCAGTTGTGGGTCTCAATATTGAAAATCTAACGACATGTCTGAAAAGAAGATCACAAGGTTACATTTATCATACATTAATTAATAAAACTAGTAACAACTCAATCAGCTGAATGCTCGCTGTTATGAAAAAAAAAATCAGTAAAAATGTAAAGAAATTAAAAAAGCCTATCAAAGTTAATAGTTACCAATAATTATTATTAATAGCACACTGTATGTATAGTCTACCCAAACTTTACTTTTTCAGTTTCTTGTTCTTGTATTTAGCCTGTGAAAACTGTGTTCTCTCTTTAAAGGTGGCACTGTTCTCAACAAGGTGTTCAACAATATCCTACAAAACAACAGACAGTTACTCTAAACCTTGTTTTGAAATAAGGCATGGTACCTACCTGACTGTATTCAAAGACCATAGTGAATTAATGCAAGATATACATGTAATGTTCATGTAAGAGGTTTTCAAAAATCTTTCCTATAGTTGTTATGTGGGGTTATCCTAATGTTCCAGGTGTGGATTGCACAATATAATAGTTATAAGCACATATTCACTGGAAAGTTATTTATCTGGGTTAATGGGTATATAATTTATGGTATTTAATTACAGTGTACATGTAGCTTTCAGTTTACCTTGCCACTAACTCCTTGTGCTTTCAAATTCATAATTTCATCTCTGGACAACTTTTGTGAAGTACCGTCGTTTTGAAGAAACTGATTATTTTTATCATCCTCTGCAAGACAAGAAATGGAGACATAAAAAAAACTACTGTGACATATACATAATTTATTCAAATAACCTGGGATTGTATAAGTAATGTGATTATCTGGCAAAAAGCTTTCCCATTTCAAATTTATGCTGATAAATGAATGTTTCTTAACATGCACCTCCCTGTTAATCTGTACTTGAAATTCTATATCTGCAACGCAAACTTGGACCCCAAATAATTTATTTGCATAAGCTTTGTCAGTTCTAAAGACTACATGTATCGGTAAGAGTGAAAATTGTGTCCACAAATGTGTACTGTTCAAAGTCTTGAATCTATTTCTAACAATTTGCCACTTTCAAGAACAATAATGCAGACCCACACTATAGACCAGGTCTACGGACTACCCTATGGAACGGTTCACAGACTACCCCTCTGGACCCCACCTACAGACCATCCCCCCCCCAAAAAATAAAAATAACAAATCAAGATTTCACTTTTGAGTTGTCTAACAGATTACTCATGTTAGTTAAATTTCGAATGTTATGCTGTGCAAATAGTAACAGACTTGGGTAATTTTTAAAAAACTCCAAAATAAAATCTAAAGCTGCTTTCGGAGATACTGATGGCCAAAAGAAGGAAAGCTCTCACCTTCCATTCATGGTTCAATCTGGTCATGGAAGATGTTATGTTTAATTTATATTTGTTTGTTACACGCATTTGATCATATTCACATGCAATTTGCGCGATATAAATGTTCATTATTATTATTATTATTATTATTATTATTATTATTATTATTATTATTATTATTATTATTATTATTATTAATATTATCATTGTTTGAATTTGTATCTGTATTAATTCTGCTGAGCAAACTGTGAAGCGTGGAATGTGCTGAACAAAATGGCAGAGGGGAGGAAGCACAAATTTCGAGGCTCCCTGGGAGTTTCCCAGTCTTTCATATAAAGCCACAGCAAAGGAAATGGCAATGTGAACTGATACAAATTGCTCCCAAACCTGAAACCCAGTCTGCAAAACGTAACATTTGGAATTTCATCCATTAGAGACATTAGACAGCCTGTGAGTGAAATTTTTTTTTATTGCTCTGTTTTTATTCTATGGGGGGGGGGGGGGGTGGTTCGTAGAGGGGGTCCGTAGAAGAGTCCATGGACCCGGTCTGTGGTGGGGGCTCTGGTCACCAGAGGTCAGTATTACTGAATACCATTAAGGCCTGATTTTTTTCAGGCTTTAACTTCACAACTGCTTAACTTGTGTGCATAACTGCAACAATCAGTAAATGTACTTTAGAATAAATATAAGCAATATAAAAATTAAATGACGTTTCGATGACTCCATGTCATCATTATCGAGTTCGAATTACATGATAGAATTGATTGTATATATATCAGTCATGTGTCCAAGCAAAAGAAAACTGTGAGGAAAAATTGGCCATACTTACCAACATTATTTTTTGGCTTGAGAAGTTCATCCTCGTCTTCTTCTGCATCAAATCTGCTTAGTTTACCTCCTTTTACTTCAAATGTTGATCCCAAGGGACATCCAATAGCACTATCCAGTGTGAAGTGCGACCGTTCAAATGTCTCTTTCCTAATCATGGTAAATACAATCATCACTGTGTACTGAATCAGATAACATTAACGTACAGCAGCATTTCTACAAATTTTAAAAGCAGCTTTAATTACGTTCACGCGTGGAGGTACATGCACGTGTATCAATCCCACTGCTCGCCTCCGGATCGAACGGTCAGGGTTCCAGCCCTACATGTAACTGAGGACGTTGTGTTGTGCTCTTAGGCAAGACACTTCACTCTCACTAGTCGGCTCCATAACACAAACGAACCACGTGTGGAGTCAAAGTGCTATGCTCGGTTTTTGCAAGCGCGTGCCAGACAAATTTACAAATACATAATTATCAGTAATTATCTCGACACCTACCTGCCTTTACGGACTTTCACGGCTCTGATGACATTTTCCTTCTTTAATATGACATAATCTCCTTCAGTGATCATCTTTGGTTTGGGAAAGCGTCGGCAAATATCTCCAAAACATTGGATGGCAAACACAAATCAAGATGCCATCTTGGAATAAAGTACTTGCTTCATTTACGTTGTAATGTAGCGTCCTTCAAAAAGTTGCTGCTGACTATCTTGCTTTGCAGGCGCTTTCAGTTTGCGTTCCGAAGAGGAAAAGATGGCGCCAGGGTCGTGCACAAAACCTTTCTTTTGTAATAAACTTCCGCCATAGATCAAAATCAAAGCAGATGAGTACATAATTTAGTTTGTAATGGGATCACAGACGTTAGAGATCTTGCGGCAAGGAGTATGGGCTTCTCTGACAGGCGGCTGGTTCTTCGACCCACATCAAGAGATATTCACAAACACTTTTCATTTCTACTTATGGATTCTTCTGCTATGCCTACCATTTTCCCTATATCTGGTAAGACGTGTAATTTTTGCTTTTTTCTAAGTGCACTGCTTAGTGATTTCTATGAAAGCCTAAGAAACAAATAATGTACAACATAATAGTTGTACGTTTTGTACCGACGACGACGATATGCGATGTCATGAAATGATTTCATTTTTTGCAGGGAACGGCGCCATCAAGCTTGGTTTGGATACTGTACTCTATTTTCATTGCAATCATTTTCTTGGTGATAAAATATCTCAATTACAGACTACACCTGATGTTCGACGGCGAAGAAATCCGAACAGAGAGCGAACAACAAGATCAAGAAGTGAGAAGTGGAGAATCCGGAGCTGAACGGGACGAAAGCTCCCGTGTGGAGGTTAGCAGTGGCCCTGTGGAGCCTGGTGGGGAAGTAATTGAACTGGAGGTGATAAACCGTTGTTCTCAAGATGCTGCCAACGAAGGCGGCGAAGAAAATGTAACACAACCAAGTACTACATCAGCTTTATCCACATCGCAGCCTCCTTCTTCCTCTTCTCTTCTCCTAAACCCGCCGTCACGATCAGTTGCAACTGCTGCAAGGCCTCACCAGGTCCAACTGCTATCCTTGATAACTGTAATATTTGCCTGCTCCTTATAACTGCTCCTTAAAAACTCCATTAATTATATTTAAACTTGAAGTTCAGAAAGCTAAGTAATTCAGGAATCACCAGCCACCTTGTGTTGTCAACTCCTAGTGATCCAGAGGTATTTGTTAGGGTAGTCCAGACAAACATGTGTTTAAGGCCCCCTGGGGTATTAAAGGCTTTATGCCACTATCGGCTCAGAAAGAAAGTATCAGTCCTCGTTAGTTACCAATTGACTTGCCTGGGCCCTTGGCCAATTGGCCAAGTGAGAATGAAGAAATACTTGCCAGCAAGAAGATCTACTTGTCCTGGACAACTGGATGTCACTTTTTTCAAGCCCTGTTGTAAGAGTGGATCCAAAATCTTGAGGGAAACACACTGACCCTGGGAAAACATAAATGTCCTGATTAAACATGAAATTATCTCCCAAAGTATATCTGATCTTTGGCATGGGAGGCCCAAAGCTTGTAAATTCTCTGGAGTCCATTATACATGTATCACTGTAGGGAAATCAATAATTTTTTCATTTCAAAATTTTATCAAGTCACTTGTTTTTGTTTGCAGGAATGCCAAACTAGAAAAATTCAAATCTGAGAGATTGCTTTAATTTTGTCTCTACTTGACCACTTAAAACTTAGCATACAATGTTGAGTTCCACCAATTCAACCACAATGACCATCAAATATCCCCCCAACTTTTCTTTAAAATCGGTCAGAATGGTTTTTACAAAGCACTGTTCATTGCATGCAATTCTCCTGTCTCTGGAGTTTGTTTTGTCATCAATGACTATTTCCTGTCATTCCTTTGGGTTGCATGGGGTTGACACCACAGAATCATTGCTAATTATCTAAAATGCCTAACCTAAGTAACAAATTTGGAAAGTTGTCATTTTGAGTGGTAATCCTATATAGTAGCCTTTGTTCCCAACCAGTGAAAAATTACTTCTTGAAAAATGCCAGCCTTCCAATATTATTGAACATTTCCCTTAACATATGATCTCTTCAAGTTGATAATTAACTTTAAGTATTTTACCAGAAACTTAATCATGTTAATTCAACACATTACCCTTCACTTCATATTTCCTGGCTGACAAATTACTCATTTTTTTTAACATGCATTCCTGACACCTGGACTGTGCTGCATTTTCCCTACAATCTAACTGTAGCTGTTTTCTACTTTTGATTTGCCAAAACAGTGTTATGCCTGTTGTCTGTTGGGGGGAGATGAGAGAGAGAACCCCCAATGTTATTAGGGTACACGTACCATGATCCTCTTTCATCCCTCACTCTATTTAAAGATGTTGCCTAAATGTTTAAACAAGGCTTCACACTGAGCCCTTTAAAACCAAAAATATTTTGAAACAAAACACTTCAAGTCAAAAAGAGGGTACAGATTTTTTTTTTGTAAAAAACAAAAACAAAAACAAAAAGAAGCTACAGATGATAAAAAAATTCTGAGTCTTTCATTGCCCGAAGTATATGTGCTTTGTCAAGTCTATTTTTAAATGAAAATTAATTGTAAGGTTGACACTGATTAAAATGTTTTTAAAAAGTAAAACATTTCAGTCACTTTGGTGACCTTCATCTTTATATTTTTGGAGATGAGGTTCTGGTTTTCTAGTTCACTAGTAGTTTGTAAACACAATCTGACAATGTGAATAATTAAAAAAATGTTCAAAATACATTCAGTAAGGAACCAGATCTAAGTTACAGGTAAAGCATCATCATGTACAAAATTACAACTTCATATAGACTTAAAGGAGCAGTGTCACTAGGATTTTGCTGTTGTAGGTCAATTCTGTGCTAAAATCATTTCTTTGAGGCTTTAATCATAAACGAAATGCTTCTGTAAAGCTACAACAAAGATATCAAATTAATTTTATCAGAGGGCTAACCATAATAAATTTCTTGAGGATTTTTGGAACTTGTAGCATCAAAACTCGAAAAAAATTGACCAATTTTTTCAAGTTTCAATCCATTTCTTTCCATGCCATCCGTAGCAACAGGCGACAGGAAACAGTTTCAGTACCTTCAAATAGTCTTCAATAAACAAAACTAGATCATTAGTTTGGAATTTGACTGATGTGAAGACACCTAGCTGTATGTTGATCACTATGAAACTGTAATATTGCTGCTGCTCTACAACTCTATTAGCCTAACTAAGTTTCTTTGTTTACATAGCAGGGCGAGCATAATGATCAGGATCTGAAACAAGAACAGATGGGGAGACTGGTCATACAACAAGATTGGGATAGTGACACATCTCTAAACTGTGCTGAGAACATTGAGAACCGCCCTGCTTTGCTTCCTCCAGCCATTAAATCTGGCCGTGGATCTCCACCAGGAGTTTCCCATGCCTGTGAGGTAAGTTTTTTCTCTGTATTTATAGTGAGGTACTTTAAAGAAAACTGGAAAAATTTCCCTTTTTCTAACCAGGTGCATGTGGATACCAAATGGAAGTTTGGTTGTGAGAATAAGAAATGGGAACACAAACTTCAGTCAAGGTTTTCCCACAGTTTGTTCAAGTTCTGCCTAACTTGGCAAGTGTTTCTATTAAACACTTATGGTGCGTTCATTTGGGATCAATCCAGAATAAGAATAATTGGAATAATGCCAGTAAGCATTTGTTTGGGAGCTATTCTCATTCCAGATTACCTGGATTTCCATTCCAGCTATTCTGCTCCCAGGAGCAGAATAGCCAGAATATATTCCGGAAGATGTTTCGGAAAATATTATTATTCCGGAATATCCCAAACGAACGCGCCCTTAGATTATGATGTCAAGATTTCTATGCTGAATCGTTGACAAGGGCATAGCCCAAGTCAACTATCGCATAGTAGAAATTGAGAGCGAATAATCTACTTTATTGTTTTAGCATAAATCTACTAGTCATTCAAAAACACTTTACTTTACACTTTAAAAACGTCAAGAAGCAGCTGCCAGTTTGTTAACAAAGGTGCACTGCTATGCTACTCACTATCTGTCACAAAATAGATAGTGAATAGCGTAGCCAATCAAAGACTGGCATTCATGATAGAACGCATAGTAGATTTATACCAAAAATTGATAGAAACACCAAGAAAGTGTTTTCTATTTCTTTTAGAAAAAGCTGTGAGAAAAAAATGGAAAGGGAGTCGGGCCATTTATTTTGATTGTTAAAATGTAAATGTAACTATCCTAGCTCAGAGCTTTGCCTACTGAATGATTGACCAAAAGATGAAATCAGCATGTGGTGAACATCAAACAATTAAGAACCATCTGAGTTCCTGACAGGATTCAAACATACATAGATGACCTGAGTCCCTGAAACTGGTCATGCCATCTAGCCACTAAGCCAC
Organism: Platygyra sinensis; assembly: GCA_019787425.1. Classification (NCBI taxonomy): domain Eukaryota; kingdom Metazoa; phylum Cnidaria; class Anthozoa; order Scleractinia; family Merulinidae; genus Platygyra; species Platygyra sinensis. Next base: position 7,320 of record JAHPZR010037983.1, on the reverse strand, counting down.
TGGGATACTCATGTGAACTGGACTTTTCAATAGGTTTTGTCTTGCACAGTGCTAGGATCAGGAGTGCTGAAAGCATCATGACATGCACAGAGTCAAGTAATGTACTTTTAAATTAAATGTGAAGGATTAAATGTTCGGCACTTCACAAGTGTGGAACAGAGAAAAGTAGAGTCCCTGAGGGCATTTGAACTGATGACCTGCCAGATATTAGTCAGGTGTTTTTATTAACTACTTTGCTACAGAGTGACTCATGGCGATGACATTTATTTATTAGATTCTCACTCATTTGTTTGACAGGGAAGTGAAGAACAAGAATTACATAAACCAGAGTGTTTTGGTATGTAAGTCTTGTTTGAATATTGCTGTCATTTAGTGTTCTGTCATTCGTTTCATCCCTGTTGACACATAAGGAACCACACCATTTGTTCTAATACTTTGTTGCCTCAATCACAAGCTTTGTTTTACAAAAAGACCCACCTCTTTCAGCTGAGTTTCCACAGTTCTCTGTTATGTTGTGTTTGGCATGCATACTTTCTAAAACATGGCTGAGCAGTGTGACTGTTCTTTATCTTGTTGAGATTTCTTTGCTGATTAGACTAGTTCTTGTTATTTTACTCTGAACCCTTGAGTGAATTTTAATAGCTGAACCAGTGTATCCCATAAAGCTACACTGTCTGCAATAATTATCGTTATTATTCATTCAAAATATTTCCCTGTTTCTGATTGGTTGAAACCACACACATAATTCACCATAACTAGCTGCTGTCCACCAATTTGGAAAGAATTTTTGTCATATTGAATCATTGACGTCAAAAAGTGCAGCCCACTTCAGATTATTGAACCAGTGACATCAAAATTGCATTAAAAGTGCAGCCTGCTTCAGATTATTGAACCAATGACATCAAAATGGCATTAAAAGTGCAGCCCACTGCAGATTATTGAACCGTTGACCGAGAAAATCTGAGGACAATGTTATGTTATTCTGGGTGAGCAGAAAAACAAAGAGTGAAATGGTGAAACTCCTTAAGAATGTGGAAATATTTTGAATGAATAATAAAGCAATTATTGAATTCAGCTTTTGTAGGATATGAAGTATTCTGCAGATCTCGGAGGGTGTTATCCGTAACTGAAAGTATAATTATGTAGTTTGTACTTACTGTGTTTCACCTTATTATGTGAATAACTACAACTACATATCTAGATGATGGTGGTGAAGATGAAGATATAGCTGGTGTGGCTTTCAAGAATGAAAGAATCAAAGAAAAAGAGGCAAGTGAAAGACGTTTCTCTAAATTGGTGCATTTTTACTGCATCTGTGTTATTTTTATTTTTGGAATCAGCACTAGTAATCAAATTTTTAATTTTACCTGTTCCTGTAGATTTATTCCTGACTGGGGAATATCTAGCAGACACAAATTAATAAATAAGTCTAGGCATCACTGAACATTTATATTTAAACCTCCCAGCCAAAGAAAGACAGAAAGAGGTCAGCGCATGATTTCAGTATTTATCAGATGCCTAGTCTGAAAGCATTTTGTTTGATACCGATGTCATCAACATGGCAAATGTTAGGTTTTAGTACATTTTTTTTTTTTTTTATTTTCACATACTGAGAAACATGTTTGGAAATTGAAAGCAGAAGCTCTTGAACATTCATTTTGCTTTGCATATTTTATGCTGTTTTGTAGACCTGCTCATGCAAAATGTTACACCCTGGAGATTGCAAAATGTGCATCTGCCCTAAACAATAGACCTTTTTCGCTTGTACATTTTGTTTTCCCAATACAGATCATGTGATGATACTCAGGAGATTTGATCCTTTGTTTTGTTCATGAAAAAGGTAACATGCAAGCATGAATATGTCTGCATGTATTTTTTTTAATGAACAAAAAAAAGGATCAAATCTCCTGAGTATCATCACATGATCTGTATTGGGAAAACAAAATGTACAAGCGAAAAAGGTCTATTGAAACCCATTTAGCCATCAAGTTTTTAAATGGTACTATGACAAAAAAAAGCATGTTTTTTTGTTGAAGCCACTTTAAAACATAAACAAGTAGTTTGTATGAGAAGACAAATGCTGTTAACTATTTTCAAATATCTCTTTTCGTTCCAGAGATATTCAAGTCTTCAAAATATGCAAATTAGCCAAGTGATGACATCATACACTCAACCAAATTTTGATCAAATATGATGAAAAGGATATCTCAGCCAATTTGTATCAGAAATGTTTGATTCTTTGCAGTAAGATTTTGCTAGATGTGTTCCACAGTTCAAGCTTAACAGTTTTGTTAGCATGGCAACATACTGGGTTGCAGAC
>JAHPZR010037982.1:0-17908 GCA_019787425.1 Platygyra sinensis | reverse complement strand
CCTTTACTCTCTTCACCTAGTATTTGACAATGTGTTGACAGACATAGCACCATAAGGCATTAAAAAGAAAGGTCACCTTTGCTGTCTGATTCTATATCTGTCTGCTCCTGACTTGTGTGGTGATCAATCTCCCCACCTACTGCTCCCTCCAAATTGTCATCTGGCAAATCCTCATCTACAAACAATACAGATGCTTCAATTCCTGGTTTATTTACATTCTTAACAAAAATTATGCCTGGATGTTACTTTTTTAATAAGCAGATTCAGTTTTGATACATTGACACCACTGTATTGACAGAAGTACAAAAAAACATAGCAGCTTTATTAGTATGCCTAATGGAATACTAGGTAAGATCTATATTATAATAGCTTTTAGCCAGGATTTGAAAAGAGGGTGTCTAAGTGTGGTCTGATCAAATGAACAAATTTATAAAGCAACAAGAGAAAATAAAAAAATTTCCTTGTAAAAAAGGGACGTCTACAGGGCATCTGGACATCCACCTGGCTAAAAGCCTAGTTACGATTTCTGATCGAGAAAATCTTTCTAATTGACATGACTCACCCTGAGCTTGTTCATGAATAGTCTCACAAGACTCAATCTGCCCACTTGGGCTGAAAAGAAAAAAACACAACAAATTCAACATTAAAGTTATTTTGATGTTTTTTTTCTTGTGTGTGTTATATAACGATTCTCAAACAAGTCAAATCTGCTATTGATCCTCAGGTAGACTTATGTTAACAACAAGCTATCAAGCATACAAAATGAAAAATTATCAGTTTTAAATAAAATAACAGCTGCCCATGAACACAATGGAGACTGCAGTAACATGCAAGTCTATACCTAAACCACAGCGTTAAGGATGGAAAATGCTATCCACTAGGTAAATCCTAATAGGCCACTTCTGAGTTCCCTTGTGCCTCTGTTTCAAAGTGAGTCTAAGTGCAAGACCATTCTTATAAAAATGACTTTGATTCGCATGAAAATGAAACTGCATGCAGAACTCATTATCATAACAATAGTCTCGCACTTTAACTCGTTTTGAAAGAGGCACGAGAACTCGGAAATGGCTTATTAACTATCTACTGATGATCACCCAAATAATTTATCAATAGTCCACTTGGATTGTAAAATTCCCCAACCAGCTTTCAGTGCCTGATAGAGGTGTTTCCGTTCAATAACTCCCAATCATCATATGTATACATGAGGAGTTATTGTTCATGTTTAAGACTCTGAAACACCACTGGAGGATTTGTGAATACTTCAAGGAAACAGTGATTCAACAGATTCTTGTAAGGCAATGTTTGTTAGCCAAAGCACTTGTACCTTGCCAATTAATAACCAGTTCATACCATTCATTTACTGACTTGCTTGTCTGAAGACTGAAATACCTTTCAGCCTGGTGGTAGACTTGTGATTTTATAAGCAATGTGCAGCGTATAGTGGAGAATGGAAGAACAGTCTTATTTCTCCCACTTCAGTGCTAAACATTGCTCTCTAACAAGCGCATCTTGACTCTTGATTTCACCACCAAACAACAATAATTGTGAACATTTAAGTATTTTAGACACAACAAAATATCTAACTTGAAATTTCTACGTAAACACAATATGATCACTTGGACCTTCAATGTAAACTAGTAAATTTATGCAAGCACCTTTAGTATTGTTATTACTGTAAAGGTTGCACACAGTGCTAGTACTGTACTGTTATATTAAATTTCTTTCTCACAGTATTTGACTCAAAACCAAAATGCCCATGGTAAATGAATGCCTAGTTTGTGTTTAGCATTTCTCATACTTAAACTGGTTATTACTGACTCTGACAAAAAAGGCATGATAGCAATATTACTGATGGGCTTACCTCTGTCTATGACTGTTTTCTAATCTTTCAACTTTCTCTAAGTCATCAGCAAAACTTATCTATTAAGTCAACAAACAAGTCATTGTAAAGTATGAGTCAGAATAGTAGTCCATGTAAACAGTCATCTTTGAGAACACTCCAAACACAAATTGAAAGCAAGTTGGTACACATGACTGCATGAACCTACTATGATCAAATTTTTACCCCTTGAGTTTTTAAGTGTATCGTGTGCATAGAATCCTGAGAATGAATGAAGATGCAGTTTATCATTTGCAAATACTTGCATTAGTTCTGGAGATATTTCAGTCTAAAAAAAATGTGCAAAAAATATGCAAATGAGATGACTGATGACATTATACACTCAACCCATATCAAGTATAGACATGTAAATAGAGCTATCTTGGCCAATTTGCAGCACAGACCATTAGAATTTGGTAGGCTAATAGTTGTAGAAGAAACACACCTATGGCTATAAAAAATTCCATTCCCATGGCAACTCAGTCTTTTCCAGTCCCCAACCACTTTATTTCAATATGTTAGTGATTTTCAGCTCAAAAAACTCAAGGTAATGTATTTATATGCTTGCTGGATCATGCATATCAGGCACCATTTGCAAATATGAAAATGGAACACCAACGATGGTCAGAAATGCCTTTAATATTTGGCAGGTCTGCAACCCAGTATGTTGCCATGCTAACAAAACTGTTAAGCTTGAACTGTGCAACACATCTAGCAGAATCTTACTGCAAGGAATCAAACATTTCTGATACAAATTGGCTGAGATATCCTTTTTCATCATATTTGATCAAAATTTGGTTGAGTGTATGATGTCATCACTTGGCTAATTTGCATATTTTGAAGACTTGAATATCTCTGGAATGAAAAGAGATATTTGAAAATAGTTAATAGCATTTGTCTTCTCATACAAACTACTTGTTTATGTTTTAAAGTGGCTTCAACAAAAAACATGCTTTTTTTTGTCATAGTACCATTTAAAAACTTGATGGCTAAATGGGTTTCAATAGACCTTTTTCGCTTGTACATTTTGTTTTCCCAATACAGATCATGTGATGATACTCAGGAGATTTGATCCTTTTTTTGTTCATTAAAAAAAATACATGCAGACATATTCATGCTTGCATGTTACCTTTTTAATGAACAAAACAAAGGATCAAATCTCCTGAGTATCATCACATGATCTGTATTGGGAAAACAAAATGTACAAGCGAGAAAGGTCTATTGTTTAGGACAGATGCACATTTTGCAATCTCCAGGGTGTAACATTTTGCATGAGCAGGTCTACAAAACAGCATAAAATATGCAAAGCAAAATGAATGTTCAAGAGCTTCTGCTTTCAATTTCCAAACATGTTTCTCAGTATGTGAAATTTTTTTTTTAAAAAAATGTACTAAAACCTAACATTTGCCATGTTGATGACATTGGTATCAAACAAAATGCTTTCAGACTAGGCATCTGATAAATACTGAAATCATGTGCTGACCTCTTTCTGTCTTTCTTTGGCTGGGAGGTTTAAATATAATTTTACGATAACTGCAGAAATTCACGCGCGCTCATTGGTTAAATTTTATTGTCCATATGCGGACAGACACATAAATTTGAAATTCATGCGACGCGTCAGCGAGCGAGAGCGGGCAATTCGACAATTTGTCATCGTAAAAAACAAATTGATGTCAGTTTTTAATGCGTCTGTCCTGTTATTGACAATGAATTTCATCATAACAATTGTCAAAGTAGTCTACGGATCCACTCGGCTATCGCCTCGTGGATCCACACTACTTTGACAATGTTATGATGAAATTCATGATCAATAACAGGACAGACGCATAAAAAACTGACGTCAATTTGTTAAATGTTCAGTGATGCCTAGACTTAAAATTATTAATTTGTGTCTGCTAGATATTCCCCAGTCAGGAATAAATCTACAGGAACAGGTAAAATTAAAAATTTGATTACTAGTGCTGATTCCAAAAATAAAAATAATACAGATGCAGTAAAAATGCACCAATTTAGAGAAACGTCTTTCACTTGCCTCTTTTTCTTTGATTCTTTCATTCTTGAAAGCCACATCAGCTATATCTTCATCTTCACCACCATCATCTAGATATGTAGTTGTAGTTATTCACATAATAAGGTGAAACACAGTAAGTACAAACTACATAATTATACTTTCAGTTACGGATAACACCCTCCGAGATCTGCAGAATTCTTCATATCCTACAAAAGCTTAATTTAATAATTGCTTTATTATTCATTCAAAATATTTCCCTGTTCTTAAGGAGTTTCACCATTTCACTCTTTGTTTTTCTGCTCACCCAGAATAACATAACATTGTCACCAGATTTTCTCGGTCAACGGTTCAATAATCTGCAGTGGGCTGCACTTTTAATGCCATTTTGATGTCATTGGTTCAATAATCTGAAGCAGGCTGAACTTTTAATGCAATTTTGATGTCACTGGTTCAATAATCTGAAGGGGGCTGCACTTTTTGATGTCATTTATTCAATATGACAAAAATTCTTTCCAAATTGGTGAACAGCAGCTAGTTATGGCAAATTATGTGTGTGGTTTCAACCAATCAGAAACAGGGAAATATTTTGAATGAATAATAATGATAATTATTGCAGACAGTGTAGCTTTATGGGATACCCTGGTTCAGCTATTAAAATTCACTCAAGGGTTCAGAGTAAAATAACAAGAACTAGTCTAATCAGCAAAGAAATCTCAACAAGATAAAGAACAGTCACACTGCTCAACCATGTTTTAGAAAGTATGCATGCCAAACACAACATAACAGAGAACTGTGGAAACTCAGCTGAAAGAGGTGGGTCTTTTCGTAAAACAAAGCTTGTGATTGAGGCAACAAAGTATTAGAACAAATGGTGTGGTTCCTTATGTGTCAACAGGGATGAAACGAATGACAGAACACTAAATGACAGCAATATTCAAACAAGACTTACATACCAAAACACTCTGGTTTATGTAATTCTTGTTCTTCATTTCCCTGTCAAACAAATGAGTGAGAATTTAATAAATAAATGTCATCGCCATGAGTCACTCTGTAGCAAAGTAGTTAATAAAAACACCTCACTAATATCTGGCAGGTCATCAGTTCAAATGCCCTCAGGGATTCTATATATTTTTCTCTGTTCCACACTTGTGGAGTGCCGAACATTTAATGCTTCACATTTAATTTAAAAGACCATTACTTGACTCTGTGCATGTCATGATACGTTCAGCACTCCTGATCCTAGCACTATGCAGGGCAAAACCTATTGAAAAGTCCAGTTCACATGAGTATCCCAGTGGCTTAGTGGCTAGATGGCATGACCAGTTTCAGGGAGGTCATCTATGTATGTTTGAATCCTGTCAGGAACTCAGATGGTTCTTAACTGTTTGATGTTCACCACATGTTGATTTCATCTTTTGGTCAATCATTTAGTAGGCAAAGCTGTGAGCCAGGATAGTTACATTTACATTTTAATAATCAAAATAAATGGCCTGACTCCCCTTCCTTTTTCTCACCACTTTTTCTAAAAGAAATAGAAAACACTTTCTTGCCGTGTTTCTATCAAGTTTTAATAGAATTCTACTAGTATACTAATGCAAATGCTACAATCTGATTGGCTGAGCTACTCGTATACTATCAGCCATTAGAGTGCAGTTGGCTGCCGGTCGTCCTCGAAATGCGATGTTGTTATAGTTATTCCAAGGTTTTGGAAGGAAATTTAGATGTAAACATGTAATTAAATTCCTGAGAAAACTAAAAGAAGCACATTGACGGTTTCTTGACATTAAAAACTTGAAAATATTGAGAAAGCAGGTACGCACGTAAACAACTGCAAATTTGCCAAGGACAGTGCAATACGTGCAACTTTGTCTAAGCGTTAAGTCCAATAATGCGTGGAAAAAATCATAGGAAACCGTTATTTTTGTTAATTTCAGTTAGAATTCTACTAAAACAATTAGATTATTCGCTCTCGATTTCTATGAGGCGATAGTTGATTTGGCCTTCGGCCTCATCAACTATCACCTCATAGAAATCTCGAGCTCATAATCTAATTGTTAATTAGTATAAATCTACTTGCATTCTATCATGAATGCCAGTCTCTGATTGGCTACGCTACTCACTATCTATTTTGTGGCAGCATTACAACTTCACGCCGCTTTAAATGTGTCTTTCTGAAATGGCTTACACCGCTGGATGTTGTAGCTTGAAGGCTCAGTTTATTCCTTTGGGCATTGCTTTCGGTAGCATCCGAAAGCGTCTCGAATAACTTCGGTTTTATTCGGTTTGAAAAAGGTGAGATATTTTGGAAGGAGACCTCAAAGAGACTTCAAAAGACTGGAACAATGCTGCAATTAAGGGACCATGGGCGAACTGACTTGTGAACGTATCCTTTTGTTCGCGACGTGTGAATGATTATGAAATAATCCGAAGTAATCACCGCAGACATTTTATAGATTTGGCTTCTTCGCAACGTATTTTCAAATTTTGTAAGCTTAAGCTTGTGTATTTTTTAATACAGATCATATCGAGAGCTTTAAAAACAGATCTTGAACGAGTTGTTTTGGTCACGGAACGCCAAAATTAGATTTTTTCATAGAGCGGCAGCCATAGGTAATTTATGCGTGAACACGTTCCGATGCGTGGTGAATGCCCAGATCACTTAATGGATTTGAACTTTTCCTTTGACCACAACTTTTTAATTAGACGTTTTCGAGGAGCTCTAAGGAGAGATTTTATGGGAAATTTTTTGTTTTGAAGCCGACTGAGTGCTCGATTCAAAGCCGCCGGCAAGTTTTATTCACAGCAGTGTCATGTTTCATGTTGTCTGTTCCTCCCAGAATATGTATTTGATGACTTTTTCTTTCTTTGCTCAATAAAGAAAGTTCAATTCAAAATCCTTGATTTGTATTTTTTTAAATAAAAAACTCAGCGAGTTTTATCATTTTCCGTCATGTAGCCACGTTAACCCCGCACGTAAGTGGAAATTCCAACAATTGCGGCATGTAACTTGTTATTAGTTTTTGTATTCTTTATATTTTTTCCCCAAAAAATTCAGCCAGTGTTATAATTTTACTCCATACAGCCATGTTTAACCCTGCTCGTAAGTGGAAATTTCGAAAATCGCAGCGTGTAACTTTTTAAGTTTTTATTTTACGATAAACAATCAATTGACGCTTTTTTTTATCGTGTATATATTTGTTTTGTTTCGATTCGAGTGAGTGCACTTCAGTCGAAAAGATTTTACGCAGGGAATGTTAAAGCAAAGGCAACGAGAAACGAAATAAGGTAAGAAAAGATCAGCAAATAAAAATGTTTAACACCAAAGTCGCATTGCCACACGCAACAAGTTTTGTAACTGCTGCTTTGTACGAAGGTAAATATACTCCGCGGTCGTAAATTCAATTCGCGTGCACTCCCGTGTTTCGGAAAAAGAAACCCTCTCTTGATCGAAATGTTGACTCAGAAAAGTTAAAAAGGCGATTATGTTGAATTTTCGACCTTTACTCTTTACGGCCTTCAAAAAATTGTTCACTCGAACATGATTCTTGTGACCAAAATTTCGCTGAGAGCGTAAATATTGACCGATCTGTCTGGTCGTTTGGTGGTATGAATTTAAAATCAATCTAGCAGACATTATCGTAGTCCCTAGGGTTTTATTTCTTCTCTGCTAACAAAAGAAAAATATCTCACCAAGATCAAAGAGCTTGCGTTCTTCGGAAACATGCCGTGTTGTCGGCAGAACATCGTTATGAATAAGTGATGAGTAAGAACAATAGCGTGAATATATGAATGCTCAAGGACCCCAGAATTTGGGGTACACACTTAAAGCGGCGTGAAATTGTCATGGATGGTGAGTAGCATAGCAGTGCACCTTTGTTAACAAACTGGCAGCTGCTTCTTGACATTTTCAAAGTGTCTGTGAAGAGGATTTAGTTTTGAATGAATAGCAGATTTATACTAAAACAATAAACTAGATTATTCGCTCTCAATTTCTATTTAACAGTTAGATTATGAGCTTGAGATTTCTATGAGGTGATAGTTGATGAGGCCGAAGGCCGAATCATTAAACTATCACCTCATAGAAATCAAGAGCAAATAATCTAATTGTTCAAGGCTGTGCTCTAGCAAAATTTTCAGGGCGCCCTTCGGGCGCCTAACCATGACAAGTAGGTCGCCCAGCCTTCCAGGTTGGTCGCCCAAATCGATTAATTAATTAATTAATAATTAATTAATTAGTTAATTAATATTCCATTTTATGGCTTAATCAGTTAATAATTAACAGTTCCAGGTAATCCGCATAATTGCCAAACAGTTTCATCTTAAATCTCTCTCGTTCAATATTCACTTCACCGGACACGGGCGGCGAAGCGAGTTACTAAATTAAGCTGTCACGTACTCTTTTTAGCGAACTTGTGATATCATGAAATCCTGTTATAAATTAACCACATACGTGTTAAAACTGCTTAGAAATTTCTTTCAAGACCACTGAAATAGGTTTCGGAACAAAAGGGTTCTTACTTTAAACTTTCGTCGTCACCAAATTTTGATCGAATGATTACAATTACGAGCAAGTTGCCAAATATGGTGCTGATAAACATCTTGTATGCGACGAACGAAGCTAATTTAATAAACAAAAATTTGCATAAAGGAAAGTTTCGTTTTATTGATCACGCACTCCAATGTGGAAACTGTTGAAACACAAAAAAATAAGCATCATCCACTTCAATAGAAAAATTAGATCTTCAACACATGCTTGTGCAAAAATCGTGCAGTTTCTTACGGGTAAGGACAAAATAATTTTTCGTGCTAAATCATGTGGAACAACATTACATAACACAGACGTGACAACTTTGAGAGCTGGCAATTCTTGATGTTGTCCTGCTGAATATTTTTTAGTTGTGTAACTATCATCAAATTATCAAGTAAAATTAGAAAATGTTTGTTAAAATCAGGTGCTCGCTTTTTTGTGTCGTTCAATGGACAAGAAAGCTGGGCCATGCACTATATTAAAAAACCGGAAGAGAAACCACCGAAGCGAAACAAGACCCACGACCTAACTTAATATTTAACCTAAATGTACGGCTAATATAGTTCAGCGCTTTTGTTTTTCGGGCTAACGGGAGCGTGGGAGCGCAATGAAGTTTTTTTTTGTTTCGTTCCGTTCCGTTCCGTTTCAATACGTTCGCTGGTTTCGTTTCACACTAGCCGAAATCTAGGCGCCCGGACGGGCGACCGCTTTTCTTTTTCAGTCGCCCGAGACCAAATGTTAGTCGCCTGAGGCGACCGGGTGCCGTTAGAGCACAGCCTTGTTGTTAAATAGAAATTGAGAGATTTTCTTCAAAAAATGATTTCAATTATTCTGGGTTGATTAGCTTCATCCTTTAGGGAATTTGAGCAGACTGAATTGTCAATTTGACATTTTCAGTTGTGTATGCACACTGATCAGTTTCTTTAAAAAACTTTTGAGCTTTTTTACATGTAATTCAAGAAACTGAAAATGTCTTCCTTTTAGTCTTCTCAGGAATTTTGTTTATTCATTTGTTTCTAAATGTTACTTCATAACTTCGGAGAGACAAGAAAACGTTGCACTTTTGGCTACCACACCAAGCCACTGCACACTAATGGCTGATAGTGTGCAATGGCTCAGCCAATCAGATTGCAGTATTTGCATTAGTGTACTAGTAGAATTCTACTAATACGCAATAGTTGACTTGGGCTATGCCCTTGTCAACTATTCAGCATAGAAATCTTGAGATCATAATCTAATTGCTTAAAAGAAACACTTGCCAAAGTTAGACAGAACTTGAACAAACTGTGGGAAAACCTTGACTGAAGTTTGTGTTCCCATTTCTTGTTCTCACAACCAAACTTCCATTTGGTTTCTATACCTGGCTACAAACAGGGAAATTTTTCCAATTTTCTTTTTAAGTACTGCACTATACATGTAGAATACAGAGAAAAAACTTACCTCACAGGCATGGGAAACTCCTGGTGGAGATCCACGGCCAGATTTAATTGCTGGAGGAAGCAAAGCAGGGCGGTTCTCAATGTTCTCAGCACAGTTTAGAGATGTGTCACTATCCCAATCTTGCTGTATGACCAGTCTCCCCATCTGTTCTTGTTTCAGGTCCTGATCATTATGCTCGCCCTGCTATATGTAAACAAAGAAACTTAGTTAGGCTACTACAGTTGTAGAGCAGCAGCAATATTACAGTTTCATAGTGATCAAAATACAGCTATAAGTAGATGAATTTTGATTTAAAGGGGCATTGTCATATTAATTGGCAACTTTATAAAAAGATAGGTGTCTTCACATTGGTCAAATTCCAAACTAATGATCTAGTTTTGTTTATTGAAGACTATTTGAAGGTACTGAAACTGTTTCCTGTCGCCTGTTGCTACGGATGGCATGGAAAGAAATAGATTGGCCAATTTTTTTCAAGTTTTGATGCTACAAGTTTCAAAACTCCTCAAGAAATTTGTTATGGTTAGCCCTCTCTGATAAAATTAATTTGATACATGTGTATCTTCATTGTAGCTTTACAGAAGCATTTTGTTTATGATTAAAGTCTCAAAGAAATAATTTTAGCACAGAATTGACCTAAAACAGCAAAATCCTGGTGACACTGCTCGTTTAAGTCTATATGAAGTTGTATTTTTGTACAAGATGATGCTTTACATGTAACTTAGATCTGGTTCCTTACTGAATGTATTTTGAACATTTTTTTAATTATTCACATTGTCAGACTGTGTTTACAAACTACTAGTGAACTAGAAAACCAGAACCTCATCTCCAAAAATATAAAGATGAAGGTCACCAAAGTGACTGAAATGTTTTACTTTTTAAAAACATTTTAATCAGTGTCAACCTTACAATTAATTTTCATTTAAAAATAGACTTGACAAAGCACATATACTTCGGGCAATGAAAGACTCAGAATTTTGCATCATCTGTAGCTTCTTTTTGTTTTTGTTTTTGTTTTTTACAAAAAAAAATCTGTACCCTCTTTTTGACTTGAAGTGTTTTGTTTCAAAATATTTTTGGTTTTAAAGGGCTCAGTGTGAAGCCTTGTATAAATATTTAGGCAACATCTTTAAATAGGGTGAGGGATGAAAGAGGATCATGGCACATATACCCTAATAACATTGGGCGTTCTCTCTCTCATCTCCCCCCAACAGACAACAGGCATAACACTGTTTTGGCAAATCAAAAGTAAAAAACAGCTACAGTTAGATTGTAGGGAAAATGCAGCACAGTTCAGGTGTCAAGAATGCATGTTAAAAAAGATGAGTTATTTGTGAGCCAGGAAATATGAAGTGAAGGGTAATGTGTTGAATTAACATGATTAAGTTTCTGGTAAAATACTTAAAGTTAATTATCAACTTGAAAATATCGTATGTTAAGGGAAACGTTCAATAGTATTGGAAGGCTGGCATTTTTCAAGAAGTAATTTTTCACTGGTTGGGAACAAAGGCTGCTGTACAGGATTACAACTCAAAATGACAACTTTCCAAATTTGTTACTTAGGTTAGGCATTTTAGATAATTAGCAATGATTCTGTGGTGTCAATCCCATGCAAACCAAAGGAATGACAGGAAATAGTCATTGATGACAAAACAAACTCCAGAGACGGGAGAATTGCATGCCTATGAACAGTGATACATGTATGATGGTCTCCAGAGAATTTACAAGCTTTGTGCCTTCCATGCCAAAGATCAGATGTACTTTGAGAGATAATTTCATGTTTAATCAGGACATTTAAGTTTCCCCAGGGTCAGTGTGTTTCCCTCAAGATTTTGGATCCACTCTTACAACAGGGCTTGAAAAAAGTGACATCCAGTCATCCAGGACAAGTACCGGTAGATCTTCTTGCTGGTAAGCATTTCTTCATTCTCACTTGGCCAATTGGCCAAGGGCCCAGGCAAGTTAATTGGTAACTAATGAGGACTGATACTTTCTTTCTGAGCCGATAGTGGCATAAAGCCTTTAATACCCCAGGGGGGCTTAAACACACGTTTGTCTGAACTACCCTAACAAATTCCCCTGAATCCCTAGGAGTTGACACCACAAGGTGGCTAGTGATTTCTGAATTACTTAGCTTTCTGAACTTCAAGTTTAAATATAATTAATGGAGTTTTTAAGGAGCAGTTATAAGGAGCAGGCAAATATTACAGTTATCAAGGATAGCAGTTGGACCTGGTGAGGCCTTGCAGCAGTTGCAACTGATCGTGACGGCGGGTTTAGGAGAAGAGAAGAGGAAGAAGGAGGCTGCGATGTGGATAAAGCTGATGTAGTACTTGGTTGTGTTACATTTTCTTCGCCGCCTTCGTTGGCAGCATCTTGAGAACAACGGTTTATCACCTCCAGTTCAATTACTTCCCCACCAGGCTCCACAGGGCCACTGCTAACCTCCACACGGGAGCTTTCGTCCCGTTCAGCTCCGGATTCTCCACTTCTCACTTCTTGATCTTGTTGTTCGCTTTCTGTTCGGATTTCTTCGCCGTCGAACATCAGGTGCAGTCTGTAATTGAGATATTTTATCACCAAGAAAATGATTGCAATGAAAATAGAGTACAGTATCCAAACCAAGCTTGATGGCGCCGTTCCCTGCAAAAAATGAAATCATTTCATGACATCGCATATCGTCGTCGTCAGTACAAAACGTACAACTAAATATGTTGTACATTATTTGTTTCTTAGGCTTTCATAGAAATCACTTAGCAGTGTACTTAAAAAGAAGCAAAAATTACACGTCTTACCAGATATAGGGAAAATGGTAGGCATAGCAAAAGAATCCATAAGTAGAAATGAAAAGTGTTTGTGAATATCTCTTGATGTGGGTCGAAGAACCAGCCGCCTGTCAGAGAAGCCCATACTCCTTGCCGCAAGATCTCTAACGTCTGTGATCCCATTACAAACTAAATTATGTACTCATCTGCTTTGATTTTGATCTATGGCGGAAGTTTATTACAAAAGAAAGGTTTTGTGCACGACACTGGCGCCATCTTTTCCTCTTCGGAACGCAAACTGAAAGCGCCTGCAAAGCAAGATAGTCAGCAGCAACTTTTTGAAGGACGCTACATTACAACGTAAATGAAGCAAGTACTTTATTCCAAGATGGCATCTTGATTTGTGTTTGCCATCCAATGTTTTGGAGATATTTGCCGACGTTTTCCCTAGCCAAAGATGATCACTGAAGGAGATTATGTCATATTAAAGAAGGAAAATGTCATCAGAGCCGTGAAAGTCCGTAAAGGCAGGTAGGTGTCGAGATAATTATGTATTTGTAAATTTGTCTGGCACGCGCTTGCAAAAACCGAGCATAGCACTTTGACTCCACACGTGGTTCATTTGTGTTATGGAGCCGACTAGTGAGAGTGAGGTGTCTTACCTAAGAGCACAACGCAACGTCCTCAGTTACATGTAGGGCTGGAACCCTGACCGTTCGATCCGGAGGCGAGCAGTGGGATTGATACATGTGCATGTAGCTCCACGCGTGAACGTAAAGCTGCTTTTAAAATTTGTAGAAATGCTGCTGTACGTTAATGTTATCTGATTCAGTACACAGTGATCATTGTATTTACCATGATTAGGAAAGAGGCATTTGAACGGTCGCACTTCACACTGGATAGTGCTATTGGATGTCCCTTGGGATCAACATTTGAAGTAAAAGGAGGTAAACTAAGCAGATTTGATGCAGAAGAAGACGAGGATGAACTTCTCAAGCCAAAAAATAATGTTGGTAAGTATGGCCAATTTTTCCTCACAGTTTTCTTTTGCTTGGACACATGACTGATATATATACAATCAATTCTATCATGTAATTGGAACTCGATAATGATGACATGGAGTCCTTGAAACGTCATTTAATTTTTATATCGCTTATATTTATTCTAAAGTAGATTTACTGATCTTTGCCGTTATGCACACAAGTTAAGCAGTTGTGAAGTTAAAGCCTGAAAACAATCAGGCCTTAATGGTACTCAGTAATACTGACCTCTGGTGACCAGACCCCCCACCACAGACCGGGTCCATGGACTCTTCTACGGACCCCCTCTACGAACCACCCCCCCCCCCCCCCATAGAATAAAAACAGAGCAATAAAAAAAAATTTCACTCACAGGCTGTCTAATGTCTCTAATGGATGAAATTCCAAATGTTACGTTTTGCAGATTGGGTTTCAGGTTTGGGAGCAATTTGTATCAGTTCACATTGCCATTTCTTTTGCTGTGGCTTTATATGAAAGACTGGGAAACTCCCAGGGAGCCTCGAAATTTGTGCTTCCTCCCCTCTGCCATTTTGTTCAGCACATTCCACGCTTCACAGTTTGCTCAGCAGAATTAATACAGAAACAAATTTAAACAATGATAATAATAATAATAATAATAATAATAATAATAATAATGATGATGAACAAAAAAAAATAATGATGAACATTTATATCGCGCAAATTGCATGTGAATATGATCAAATGCGCGTAACAAACAAATATAAATTAAACATAACATCTTCCATGACCAGATTGAACCATGAATGGAAGGTGAGAGCTTTCCTTCTTTTGGCCATCAGTATCTCCGAAAGCAGCTTTAGATTTTATTTTGGAGTTTTTTAAAAATTACCCAAGTCTGTTACTATTTGCACAGCATAACATTCATAACATAACAATTTAACTAACATGAATAATCTGTTAGACAACTCAAAAGTGAAATCTTGATTTGTTATTTTTATTTTTTTGGGGGGGATGGTCTGTAGGTGGGGTCCAGAGGGGTAGTCTGTGAACCGTTCCGTAGGCTAGTCCGTAGACCTGGCCCCAGTTGTTCAAAGGCTGGATAACGCTATCCACCGGATAAATCACTATCCAGTGGATAGCGTGGTTTGTTTTGTCCATACTTAACCACTGGATAGCAATTTATTCGGTGGATAGCGTTATCCAGCCTTTGAACAACCGGGCCCTGATCTATAGTGTGGGTCTGCATTATTGTTCTTGAATGCGGCAAATTGTCATAAATAGATTCAAGACTTTGAACAGTACACATTTGTGGACACAATTTTCACTCTTACCGATACATGTAGTCTTTAGACCTGACAATTAGCTTATGCAAATAAATTATTTGGGGTCCAAGTTTGCATTGCAGATATAGAATTTCAAGTACAGATTAACAGGGAGGTGCATGTTAAGGAACATTCATTTATCAGCATAAATTTGAAATGGGAAAGCTTTTTGCCAGATAGTCACATTACTTATACACTCCCAGGTTATTTGAATAAATTATGTATATGTCACAGTAGTTTTTTTTATGTTTCCATTTCTTGTCTTGCAGAGGATGATAAAAATAATCAGTTTCTTCAAAACGACGGTACTTCACAAAAGTTGTCCAGAGATGAAATTATGAATTTGAAAGCACAAGGAGTTAGTGGCAAGGTAAACTGAAAGCTACACGTACACTGTAATTAAATACCATAAATTATATACCCATTAACCCAGATAAATAACTTTCCAGTGAATATGTGCTTATAACTATTATATTGTGCAATCCACACCTGGAACATTAGGAGAACCCCACATAACAACTATAGGAAGGATTTTTGAAAACCTCTTACATGAACATTACATGTATATTTTGCATTAATTCACTATGGTCTTTGAATACAGTCAGGTAGGTAACATGCCTTATTTCAAAACAAGGCTTAGAGTAACTGTCTGTTGTTTTGTAGGATATTGTTGAACACCTTGTTGAGAACAGTGCCACCTTTAAAGAGAGAACACAGTTTTCACAGGCAAAATACAAGAACAAGAAACTGAAAAAGTAAAGTTTGGGTAGACTATACATACAGCGTGCTATTAATAATAATTATTGGTAACTATTAACTTTGATAGGCTTTTTTAATTTCTTTACATTTTTACTGATTTTTTTTTCATAACAGCGAGCATTCAGCTGATTGAGTTGTTACTAGTTTTATTAATTAATGTATGATAAATGTAACCTTGTGATCTTCTTTTCAGACATGTCGTTAGATTTTCAATATTGAGACCCACAACTGATCTCATAGCTGAAATGTACTACTCTAGGGGATCAACAAAGATATGGTAAGCTTGGTTAATGATATTCATGTATATGTAATCTCACACTGTGAATGCTGTTAGTCTGCTGAACAAGAATGCAGCACTAGGTGATACAGGAGGAGAGAAAACAATTTTCTTTTAATGTTGATTTTCAGAATTGCATTGCAGTCTTAACTTGGTTTTACAAACAAGGCGGTCCTTCTGTCCTGGAGGTGGTGGGGGGGGGGGGGGGAACTCCAACATGAAACTTAATATGACAGGGGTGCTCACTGGAAAGTTTGAAAAGAACCCCAAAGAGGTACCAAGATCCTGTTTTGTGGGTATGGCTTGGTTTTTTTTTTTCACCCCTAAGAGGTACCATTTTCCTGTTTTGTGGGCATGGCTTGGATTTTTTGCACCCCTAAGAGGTACCAAGAGCCTGTTTTGCGGGCGTGGCTTGGATTTTTTTCACTTAAAATTATTTCTACTTAAAATTACTCCTTAGAAAACAGGATGAAGTGCCCTTCATAAACACGAGTGAAGAGACAAAATGGTCGAGTGACCGAACAGAAAACGGCAAATGCATAAATGTCACAAACCGTAGAATTCGTGTATTTTACAAAATATTATTGTCCGCCTTGACAGGCAAGAAATCCGGTAGACGCTGTAACAGCAGAGATTTGCTAAGCCAGTTGGTCGGAACGGCAACAATGTCTTTGCCTTTCAGTAAATATTCAAAGCATTACTTGAAGTGGCTTTAACTGAACAAAAAGACGCAAAGTTTCAACGTTTAAAAGCAGATCCAAGTCGAAAAGCACAGCCAGTTTCTCCGCCTTTGTGATTTTGGCACTTTTGATTATGCAAACTCACTAATTTATTACACCCAGGATTTCAGGGTGTAAAGTGGGCACGTGACCAGCCGATGCCAGGGCCTTTTCCCGCCCTGCCCCCAAGCCAAGGAAAAGGCCCTGGGAACGAGGTTGGGCGTGGCTTGGATTTTTTTTACCCCTAAGAGGTACCAAGAGCCTGTTTTGTGGGCGTGGCTTGAATTTTTTTCACCCCTAAGAGGTACCAAGATCATGTTTTGTGGGCATGGTTGAATTTTTTTCACCCCTAAGAGGTATCAAGATCCTGTTTTGTGGGTGTGGCTTGAATTTTTTTCACCCCTGAGGTACCAAGATCCTGTTTTGTGGACATGGCTTGAAATTTTCCCCCCCTGGTAGGTACCAATTCGAAAATAACACTTTATCTCCTGTCATATTTTTTTGGCTCAAATACCCTGAAAGGTACTGTAAACGCTCCTGTTGGGGACCTTTTGAGGCTGAACACCCTGAGAAAAACCAAAACTGATTTTTTAAGCCCTAAAAGGTACAACAAGCATCCTGTCCTTCAACTGTCATCCCTATAGTGTGGATCTCGTGGCTGCCTGCACTAATGGACCAATTATTCATGCCTAGCTAAGAATTTAAGCTTGCACGTACAGTCTTAATTAACACACATGCATGTAAACAAGAACCACAGCAAGAAGTGAAACACCTGTTAAAATAATATTTTTATTCATTCAAAATATTTTCCCGTTTCTGATTGGTTAAAACCACAGGCATAATTCACCATAACCAGCTGCTGTTGACCTATTATTGAACCAATGATATCAAAAGTGCAGCCCGCTGCAAATTATTGAACCAATGACGTCAAAATGTACTACAGTGGAGCGGGGTTGACAATACATGAGAGCTTGTGACTCGGGACACAGGAAAGTGTCCGTTGTCCGTGTTACCCGGTGTTTGTATAAAGCGGGTTAATTTTAGAGAAAATATATATGAGCTTTTTGTCCGGACAAACGAAACTGTCCGTATAAAGCGGGTGTCCGTATTAAACGGGTGTCCATAGAGCAGGGTTCCACTGTAGTACAAATTTTAAGCTGAGCTTGTTTAAAAATGCATGATGCATTCTTTGCACAAAGTCTTGTGCATA
>JAHPZR010037980.1:0-42514 GCA_019787425.1 Platygyra sinensis | reverse complement strand
AAAAACTGCTGAAAAGTGCTTTCTACTCCAGGTCCTGTGTTTGACTTAAAAAAATTTGCACCAGCTTGCCCACCAAGAAACAACCATGCACTACCTAAAGGTGATAAAATAACTTAATATCGCAGAAAATTGCCCGATCCCCTCCCCTTCCCCCTTAAAAAATGGTCCGTCCCTGTAATCTTCATAAATAAGTACTATTGTCGCAAAAACTTAAGTTACACATCTAGCATCGTCAGCACTCAACTCAAGTAACTCAACAGCAACTCAAGTCAGGGCGGTCACGTGCCAATGCCTTACGGTAAATGTCAAGACCTTTCCTGGCAGTCGAACTACAACTCAATAACAGCTGCCTTGCAATGTAACTCTGCTCTCCTTGTTAAAAAAATATTGTTCAAACACCCTCGCGATTAAACATGTACATCTCCAGATAAGTGAAATACAAACAAGTTACGTAAAGTTGAACCTCATTCGGAAAAAGCACTCTGTATCTGTTTTCGATGTGTTTTAGTTTACAGTAATTACTAGTCTCGATAGATATTTACAGTGCAAGTGCACGTTTCCAAACATCGTCAACAGAATAACACAACGTAAAGGGGGCAACTAAAAAAAAGGGAGGCCACATGCAATGCCGTCAGCCAGATACGTACTACAATTCACTGGTAGCTGCCTTGCAGTACAATTCTGTTCAGTTTGACTTGAAATGTTAATAAATACAGTCCTGATTCCTGACATTCACACCAGTTGCTACGTACGTTGAACCTTGTTATGCATCAACTGAAGTCTCTACGCACCATCTGTAGGCATTGTGGAACATCTGTAGCCATGGCGATGCCTTGAGCGTGTCCTGCCAATCACGTGGCATCCAGGGCCATTGCCACAACAGCGTGCACCTCTCTGGGTGCGGCATCATGGCAAGATGGCGGCCATCTGGAGAGCAAAGACCAGCGATTCCCTCAGGGATCCGTTTGGATTGAGGGGATACTGAGTGGTTGGGAGGCCGTCATCATCCACAAGGCACAACGGTACTAAGTTATTGGCCTTGATGTTCTGAAGCACGCTGTCGCTGCGGAATTGGATTCGACCCTCCCCATGTGCTACCCAGATACCCAGAACAGATCCTTCCATGCCACGTAACATCATGGCAGGACTAGACTGGATGGAGACAGTGACAAACCGAGATTCAAAGCGTTCTGAGGTGTTGTGAGTGAAGCAAACGCCCTGCTTTGAGTCATCGCTCCCTTGCGTCTGAGTATCCTGACCAACCCAGCCTAACAGCCCCATCAGCTGACAGCCGTTACACACCCCCAAGCTGAAGGTGTCCTCTCTGGAGAAGAAGGCGTCCAACTGTGAGCGTACAGTGGCGTTTATATTGCACACCGCCGCCCATCCTTTGGCAGAGCCAAGGACATCAGCATAGCTAAACCCACCCACGAATACTGCTCCACGAAAGTCATCCAGCTTCACTGATCCACTGCATAGGTCGTTCATGGTGACATCCCACGCTTCAAACCCAACCATGTGAAAGCTTGCCACCATTTCTCTGTCACCATTGCTTCCTTCTTCCCGTATTATGGCTACCTTAGGATGTTTATCACTCAGCGGAGATGATGGCGCTGGTTCAAACGACAGCTTGTATTCCGGAGCGTGTCTTTTCCTAAGGCCAGCCTCCTCTTCCATTACACACTGTGGATTGGTCTGCAGTCGCTCTAGCTGAAAGCTTGTAGCCTCCCAGATATCTCGCAATTCAACCATTTTATGTTCCAGCACAAGTTCACCGCCGACCCGCACCGACACAACCGCATCTTCTCCCAACCCACTTGCCGTCCCTATTTGAAGACAGGGAACGTCCTTTGACAGGAAAGCGTTCATAACTATCTCTGTGTCCTCTTCCTTTACTTCCAGTACAATTCCCAATTCTTCAGCAAACAGAACATCAGCCACCTTGTTCACTGTAGGAATGAAGTTTTGTGGACACGGGATATCAATGGACAGGCCACAATTGCCAGCAAAGGCCATCTCCATGAGGGTGGTTACCAGTCCCCCGTCACTCACATCATGGCCAGAGAGAATCCGCCTCTGGGATATAAGCTCTTGTGTTGTTCTAAACGCTGCCTCGAATATCTGAAAGCAACGACGACAGAAATCATAATTTTATCATTGAAATAAATTATGTCCTTGCACGGGGATCAATCGTTTTGTTATTTTCCCTAACTTCTAGGTGAAACAACACGTACAATTGTTGGGCTAAGTGGCCACATGGTCAAACATCAGACGAAATTACTTTTTAACTCCTAAATAGTAGTCTAGTGATATTAATTTTAAAGTAATTGCCATAGCTTTTTCCTGGGAACCATGCAGTAGATTTACTAGTATACGCCTTTGTGGGCAGTCTTACCTTAGCATCATCTAAATCAGGTGCCTCGCTTCCTAACTGATTGTAAACCTGTGCCAATGCACTTCCTCCCAGTCTGTGTTTAGAACCATCACCAAACTTGACCCACAGCAGGTTCGCCTTTCCATCAGGCATCTTCAGGTCTGGGGTGACTGTGGCACGGATGTCAGGGCACGCAGCATACACTGAAATGACCAGTGAGCCAGGAGACTTGACTGTGTCCTGACCAACCCGGGCAGCCATGCTCAGAGAATCTTTTCCACCATCGACAGCAATGCCTAGCGATGCCATCACATCGCACATGGCTGCACAAGCGTCGTACAAAGTCGCCCCTTCACCTGGCAGTTTAGCAGGCCACATCCAGTTGCCACTGCATTTAACATCCTGGTATACAAACAAAATGATTGCATGCAGGTTACACTTAGGCATTCAGTTCAACGTTGTTGCGGACACCTCCATAATATGGACACAACTGTATTAAGGACAGTTCACTCAGCCCTAGAGCATTCAATAACTGCATGATACAAACAACGCGATAATACAGACACTCAGCTGTCCTTTTAATGTCTATATCGCAGAGGTTTGTTTCCAACGGGGGGAGGGGGGGGGGGGGGGGGGGACGGGGCTCCCAAATGAAAAGGTTGGAGATGCTCATCAGAAATTTTGAATTACACCCCTTAGGACCAGTCCAGGGGTGGAAGAGTCACCAACAACAAACTGGACTCAAGAGGGCAGCAGAAACAGAGGCTAAAAACAGAAAGGAGAACGTTTCTTGGAGTGAACCCTAAAAGATACTTTTACGGCTGAAAATAGTGTCCTGAACACCCTGAGAAGGAAAAAAATACTTGATTTACACCCACAGAACGAAATGACGAGCATCCTCAACTCTTTCATCCAAGTGTTCCTAGGGTTTTTTAGAAGTACCATACTTAATTTCATCAAAACAGTCACTTATTACACATTGTCAAGCTGCATATGCTATGAATAATATTGGTATGAGGCGTATCACCAAATTCTCAGAATCAATCAAATAAATAAAGAGATAAGCAGTTTATGACAGTAACCATTAATGCGACTATCTTCAAACTAGAACATTTTCCTTTTTATTTTGATCCTTGCTAATAGCGCATGTTTTCCTTCATTCCAAAGGTACGATGTCAATGTCAGTGAGACTATGATCAGAATGTAAAGGCAGTTAAGGAAGCCATTCTGGGGAATGTGACTCACTGAACAGTTGTTCTGGGAAGGATTCAGGTTGAATGGGTCATCAGGTGTCATCATTCAAAGCATCTCACTTCCACTTTACTGATTACTTACTACACATAGATTACGGTAAACTCTGTCTTTAAACTCTGTCTTTATACGGTAAACTCTGTCTGGCGCACATGCGCATTAGATTCCATGTCATAGCTAATTTGCATGTCACAACGACACGATCCATACTGTTTTTAACCAAAAATGATCAAACAACATTTTGATTACCGGATGAGCAAAAGCTCACTCAAAAACAGGATTTTCAGTAAACGATTGAAAATCAAGCAAAACACTCCGAAGATTAAAGCGGAATTCTAGATATATTTTGATTTCAGGTTAGGGTGAACTCTTTTCAAAGTGAGAAAACTAGTGTCCAGGTCAGTGTGGTCCCAAAGCTGACTGTCTCCCCTTAAAAGCTTAAAAGAGTGTCTTACCACGCTCCAGTTTCTATTATATGAAGTACATAGCTAGTAGGTCCAGTGTTGTACAGTTACTCTTAGGATGGGATGCTAGTCCATCAAAGGCTTGCTATGAACGTTTTTTAAGGTTCCCTTTAGTTAGCACAAACCTTAACTCTCTTGAATAGACAAGACACTTTGTACGAGTAACAAATCTTGCCTGGGGACACAACACAATGATTACCCTAGAGAGAAAGAATTCTTTCTATACAGGCCAAAAAAGCCATCAAGGGAGTCACTTGCTGCTCTGTAACTGATCTTAAGTGCTTCTCACCTTACCTAAGCTGTGTCATGGCTCAGATTTGAATAAAAATGACATGACAAGACCTCTGGGAACAGCATTCACCAAAACCAAAACTAGACTTGAACTTGAACATAAAAATCCAACTACTAACTATTAATCCACTGCTAAGGGACTTTACATGGAACACAACGATACAATAACTGTCAACTTGTAGCACCATTCATTAACACGGAAAGATCACCAGGATCCATTTTCTTACCTTAAGATCAGATATTCTTGCAAAAACTAAGTTTGTCAGAGCCTCTCCCACAGCCATGCGGGCTCCACAAGCTGGGTCAACTAGCCCTTTGATTGGCTGTTCACCAATGGCAGTTGCTGAGCCCACAGTGTCAAAGTATGTCAGTGCTGTCACTGCCACGTCAGCCACCGGAGTATGCAAGGGACCTACACACTGTTGCTGGGCAACCAGACCTGTCACACTTCGATCAACCTTGAATGCAATGAGAGTGATTGGTTTAAATGACACCATCATATCATGGCCCTATTCTCCCAGAGGAGACATAGCAAAATAAGTCATCACATTAGGACAACTACCTACCATAATTTGCCTTCTTTCATGCAGTTGCTTTAGCTGGTGTCAACTACAGCTGTAACTCAGATTACTTATTATTAATACTAAGATTCTTTACATGCAGAATATGCTAATTTGCAAGGTTTTAAGAGGACATTAAATAAGTACAGGTCTAGGTGAGTGTAGGAGCAATGGCTCACATGCCGCTAAAAACCTGGGCCGGGTTGTTCAAAGCCTGATTAAGCTAAGCCAGGGTTAGTGAGAATTTTGATTTCAGTTTTGTAACTTTTTGGTGAGGTGTTCTGTTTATATTGTTTGCCCTTCAGTTTTGAGCTGTAGTAATCTCAAACTACACCAAACATTAGAGCTGAATAACATTTTAAAATAAGATGATGTAATGCTTCAGTTAAAGTTTAACTCTGGGTTCACGTTAACTGGCTTTCGAACAACCCGGCCCTGGACAAGTTGCTTATCATAAAAGATAATTCTTCTGCAAGTCAGAATTGCACTCGGGTAAACATTGTATCAACTGATATGCAACCATACTGCACACAGAAGGACTCCTAGGATTGTTGCCGTGTTTCAGACCATAGGGGATCTCAAATCAAAAAACCAAGAAAAAGTAGTGCTCAACATTTGAAAAAACAAGTAAAAGCCTGATTCCTGAATTTGTGAAAAAAAATTGCCTAAAGTGACTGAAAGTATAATATTTTATGTAGCACATAAATGTTTGTTGAAATTTGAGTTTGAAAAGGGAATAACAACTCCACTCTGCCACCTTCCTACAGCAATACAATAAAAATAGGCAGTCTTTGACTACATGTGCCTAGTGATATGAAAACTAATATCATCTTCAATGACTACATGATACAACAACAACAAGAAACTTTATTGTAAAAATAAGTATCAACTGTAACAATTTATAATCATGTCTTTCTCATCGTAGAGAAATGTTTATTTGTTGGAATTTTGAATAATTATCGGCTTATCAGATAAGCTTGTTTCTGTTTTCAATTTTGAGTCTTTCGTAGCCCGAATAGATTTTACTTTTGCCGATGTTTGGAGCTATTTAACGGAGAAGTTATATATCGCTGCGAAGTCAGCGTATCAGAATACATTCTTTGCATAGCGTGCGTTTGGCGTGATGGTGCAATCGGATATTTTTGTTTACTCAAAAGCAAAAACTATTGTAGTCGAAAAAGGTCATTTCAACGACCTTTCAAACGAATATAAATTTAAATATTTGCCGAAATGAGTTTGTGGTTAAAAAAAGGTTTTTTGACCAGCGCTGCGGTTGGAACTTTTTCCCGCGAAAATCCCCTGTTGCAGTTGAGTTAATACCAACGTCGTTGAACAAACGCGCGAGCACATGGAGCGATCGTAGCAAAAAGTTGCCTTCTACGTCATGTCTTCTCGGGATACGAAAATCAAACGAACATTGCTCGACAGTGGTCTCGAGTTGTTGGCGAAAGAATACGAGAAAAACCCGAGTTACGGACACACACGTGTGCACGATAACATGGTGCCTTGAGCTCTACGAGCACTAGGCACAAAAACCCGAGTTACGGACACAAACGTATACACGATAACACGGTGCTTTGAGCACTATGAACACTAGGCCTCTAGGTGTACTAGCAACAAAAAGTGAAGGGGAGGACACTTCATGACATATTACACGAATGGCAAGTGTTACGGACGCACACGTATGCACGATAACATGGTGCCTTGAGCTCTACGAGCACTAGGCACAAAAACCAGTTGGTTACATGTATGTGTATGAAAATAAGCAGTTTGTAGGTGAGTTAGTAACACAGTCCTTTGGATTAAAACCAAAGCCTGTCGGGAACTCACCTTGTTTTTCTAGGAAGTATCAAGGTTGAATGATACAGCAAAATTTCATCATTCAAAACAGCCAACTTCCAGAAAGCTCAGTGAAAATTCCCAGCACCTTGTTAATCTCTACACTAAGTGACATTAGAATCTTAACCAGATTCATTCTTTCCGGTTACCTGTTTTTTTTTTTACCTCCAGAGCCCAAAATAGTGATAATAAGCATTGTATGAATTGGACGGAGTTACAAATGAAGAAATTGACTTTTCTTTCCAATATGACTAAAGAATTCCAGTTAAATATACAGCCCTATTGAAATGGTTTTAATTAGCATGCAAGGCAGGATAATAGAGGTACTAGGCAACAAAGGAATTTTAAGGCCACGGATGTACCAAGATTTACTGAATTCCAGTGTAAAGTATGCAGCAGGAAATTTACAGCAGGCAGCAAAATTGCCAACTGCAAGCACACTTTCACAGGGCCATCTACCACTTTGATAACAAACATTAAACACACCTTATTTGTGAGATATCTCTTGCTTGCAACAGCCGGTAAACGTAAAACTCTTTCCAACATTTCTTTCACTGCAAGGTTGCTTTGCATACGTAATGGCTCTAACTTGGACTCTATCCTCTCTAATTCGAAAACCTGTCAAAGAGAACAGCACTCAGTTTGCCTCACTCTTGAAGTAATGATCATGTATTACCTCCTCAAACAATAAATAATTCATCAATATCTGAATCCAATTGAATAACTGATCATAATAATAATAGCAGAGATTTTTACAAGTTTCATTTCTCTGTTTTCTCCTTGGTATTAGTTTTGATTGAGAAGATTTACCAAACACTCAAGACAGCATTTCACCACATTTCCAAACACCCCTTGATGTTTGTCAAAAACACTCCACTCCATGCCGTATTTTCAACTTCACTTTCAGTGTTTGTAAACATGGTCAAACACAAACTTTCATGATTGATATAGTCACTTCTTTAGTTGAAATATGATATTTCTGACAAGTCATCAAGAATGTTTCAGAAAGAAAACACATCAAATACCTTTCTTGGCATTTTGCCCAACACAACTTCAAGTTCCAGATCAACAGGATGTGAAGTTGTTCTTTGGCGTTTGCTTGGCACACCATTTTCTTTGGAAGACAATCCATTGTTTAAAGTTATATCAGGTTCGTCTTCCAGTACAATTTTCCCATCACCTAGAATACAAGGGCACATTACTTTTCTAGGCATCATTTTTAATGCAAATGCATAATCTTCTTCAATCTTAAGAAAGCCTTCTGCATGACCATGCTAATGAAAGCTATTCACCAATGCTTTAATTATCTTGGGATGTGTTTCTTTTTAAGGGTCAATGATAATGAAGTTTTTTGGCAACTTTCCTTTTTGATCATAAAAGCTGCCAAAAAACTGTGAACGAGGCAAAAGGTGTATTAAATTAATTTTGTAAATTATGGTATCTCTGCCATTAATTTGAAATGCTAGTAGGCCCATTGAGATGCTTACATTTTTTAACAGCTCAAGATCATTTTCATTTTTAGCACCCACTAAGTTGTAGTATTACCAAATAAACCTCTTTGGCAATTGCGATAGTCAGGCAACAAAGTGTGTACCGGTATGTAGATGTTTGCTGCTGCTGCTGCTGTTGTTGTTGTTGTTGTTGTTGTTGTTGTGAATTTGTTTGTTTGTTTTTGTGTTGTGTCTTACCTGTGATTGCTCCTACAAAGGACACTGGCACCTTCTCCCTGTCACAGATCCCTTGAAGCAGATCCCTATTTTCAGCATGCACTAACAAGGCATTACTTTCTTGGTACTCTGCACCCCACAGTTCCAGAACAGAAATGGTTGGGTCACCAAGAATGAAGTCCTTCACTCGAATGACAGCCCCAGCAGGTTCAGATATCTCTTTAAGCACATTTCCTAAGTTGTTAGAAATCAATAAAACTGTTGGTGTAATCATCGTTCTTTACAGATAATCAAAATAAAATGCAAGACATATCTTCAATCAGTTCTAGTATCATTCGTTCTTGTTTCAGAGGAAAGAGCAAGGGAGGTTTAACAACAAAGTTGGAAGAACTTGCAGATTCTTTACAGATTTGTTCTTGTTGGCTGAAGAATGTTTCACTAATTCGTATTAAAAAATGAGCCTTCTTCAGATTGAAAATGTAGCTCAAGGCTTATAAAAGTAACCAAATAGAATTTTGCTTTTGTGATTTGAAAAACGTACTGCAAGACTACATGTAGCTTGCGTTTGCTAGCATCCCAGAGCTTGAAAAACATTCCATCCAGTCCTCCAGGACAAGTAGATTTTCCTACCAGGCAAGTAGTTTTTTATTCCCATATTCCAAATGGGCAAGGGACCTGACAAAGCATCTCCCAACTAATTAACCAAACAGGAAACTATTGTAAGACTTGCCCAGGGCAAGCAAAATTTGAGAGCTGCTTGTCAAAAGGCAAGCTTCAATTTCAGTTTTTTTTTGAAACCTCAGATCTCTTCCCACACCCAGGCTTTGAGTCCAGGTACTTTCAAACCTTGTAACTAACTAAAACAGTTAATGAAAAGAAATCTCACCATTTCCTCCAGCACCTTGGTCATGAATACTGCAAATTGGATTACTAGATCCCATCTCAATACACGCCCTTATAGCTCTGTTCAGTTTTTGTTCCATTTCGGCATCACCACGTTGGACAGCACCAAAGTCCAGCTCTGATTCATTGTCTCCTTGAACCTGTATTGATGAAGCGGCACCACCACCAACACCAATACGATACACTGGTCCACCAACTTTGATAACTTCCATTCCTAATTTCAAAACAAGTAGATAAAAATTTTGCTCTAAATGCAGACCTTTGTGGCTAATAAACAGAGGTTACTGGAGTGAAAGGTTTACATTGAAAATAGACAAAAATCTACCCTGCACATGCAATAAAAATTTCAGATTTAATCTACATTGCAAGACTGGAGAGAAAATATTTCTGTAATTTTTTTAGACACACAAGATGTACAGTGTATCTACAGAGCTTAAAGATATAGAATTTACAAAAATGTACTTAAAAATATTTCAAAATGGTTCCACTAAGGCCAATTTAGCCAGTACAAAAATGGCACGTGTGAAAAGCTTAGTGACACCAATAAAGTTTTGGGTGATTAAAGAGACATTCAAATGATTTACACATTAACCTGCGTAGTGCTCAGAGCTCACCTTTTTCAGGTTGTAGTTTAGACACACCTTCTCCATCAATCATACCAATACCTCCACTGAACATGATTGGCTTAACCCACTCACGTCGCTCTCCATTTGGCAGCATCATACCAAATGATCTAGCAAAGCCAGCGAGCACTGGTTCACCAAACTTATTACCATAGTCAGAGGCACCATTGCTGGCCTCTACAGCAATTTCAACAGGAGGAGCCATGTTATTTGGATAGACAAATTTTTCATCTTCCCAAGGAAGTTCATAACCTGACAAAACAAATTGCTCAGTCAACGTAAAATCATTTGCAGAAACCGATCTCTGTGAATTGACAGTAAGCTATAAACTTCATAATGTGCTGTTCCAGAAAATATCCATATTCTCCCCCTGCACAGAAGGGATTAGAATTTCTGAGGGGAGAGGGGGTTCCCTAAGGCCAAACCATTTAAAGAAATGTATCAAGCTGGATTAGAATTTCCAGTAAATAAAATCATACCAACGACTGCCTATATATGTGCTTATTTTTTCGTCTTAGTTTTTAAATGTGTGTATCTGTTGTTGTTTTTGTGTTGTTTTTGTTGTATCTGCTACAATCTGTTTAATTAACTTTCCCTAGCTAGGGGCTAACTAGAAAACTTAAGTTTACTTAGCCCCTAGACACCTTTAAATGGTAATGTTTAGCTATTTTCTTTCTCCCTCTTTATAGATCTAAATTCCTTTAAAAAATGTAACGCTAATTGTAAGAAAAGGTGTAAATAATAAAGATTGTTGTTGTTGTTGTTGTTGGGTGGTGGGTCTTAGAAAAAACCTTTCAATGTGGGAGGTATGGATATTTTCTGGAACTACTCAATGGGCAGTGCAGAGACCTACATGTAAAAGTTAGCCACTTGTGTCTGTGCATTGTTACAAAATGCTGGAGGGTAACCTGTTAAAGACTACTACTAATACCAGCATAAAGTAGCAATAATCATGGTTGCTGGTTGCTTTGAGTTTGCTAGAGAAACAAGGCTTAGTACCCAGGGTAGAAATAAACCCAAATTTTGAGCTTTCTTGGCAAGCTGGAATTATGATGCATTAGCCTGTAAGTAATTCTCACCAGCCTCTAAAATGCCTTACCAGCATAATCATCTAAATTAAACTTGTACGTACAGTATTGATACTACAACAGTTTCATCTTTTACATTGCTTCTCTAATTTTAAATTCCATCAAAATTCCCCATCAGGCACACAAAGGTTAGAATTCTCAAACCACTGAGGGTACAAAATCCACTAGCCCCACGCTATGAAACACAACTTCATTTTCATGCTGTTAATAAATTATACTCTGTCGACTCTCAAAAATATTTTTTCATGTTACGTTACAAAACCCACATTGTACCAAGTCAAATGGAAAGGGAACATTCAGAGAGATGCAGTTTTTCTAAGGGTTCAATTAACTGAAAGATTTCTCCCAATGGGACATTAGTCTTTATTCCACACCTGGGATATGGAGGTTACCAAAACAATATCCCGCAGTTCCAGCAACAACATGAGCACCTCGTCCTGCAGCTTGGACATCTCGTATCCGCCCTCCTGTACCAGTTGTTGCTCCAGAGAATGGGGCCACACCTAACAATGAAAAAATACATGTATGTTAAAGATTTGCTTGACAAGGATGTCCTAGTAAACTTTTGCATAGAATCTTAGATAGGGTTTCCTTTCTAACTTGCAACATATTCTATGCTACATGTAGGAAAAATTGAAATCCTAAAAGCCAGCCTCTTTCTTTTAGCTCATAAAGGTTTGGTTATAACTAAAAACAATCATTTACACATGATAACTTCACATAGTTAACGTTTATGAAGACTTCCTTTTCTTCAGGAATATAGGTTCACTCTTACCTGTTGGGAAGTTGTGGGTTTCTGCAGTAAAGATAATGTGCCTGGTACAGTCTTGTTTTAATTGAAACTTGGCAGCTTGTGTGCAATCTTGTGGCAACAATACAGGAACTTGGTAACCAGTTATGGCACTGTCAAAAAACATATCATGTACTTGAGTTCACTTAATGACCGTCATAAATTTTATAACAGTCATTAACACTATCTGAAAAACTCTCAGCATTCTAGTATTTCATTTTCGAAAAATAATGTGCATTAGTACCACCCAATTAGTGAACTAATGGCTGTATTTTGATTGGCTACGCTACTAGGGGACTATTAGGAATACATGTGGTCATCGAGAAGCGAAATTCGCTGGTTTTTCTTAGTATACGTTTTCTCCCCAAATAAATATTTCTTCAAATTGCATTTGCTAACTTTATTATTGCCTTTTCTATCCGACTAGTTGGGTGATACTAAAATAATTAGACCCTTCGCCCTCAAGGACAACGGGTTAATAGCCTATTCGGCTTTGCCTCATGGGCTATTGACCCATAGCCTGAAAGGGTTACAGGTCTAATTGTTAAATAACCTTTAGTTAATATAATACAGAGGGTCTGGTCAGATGCATTTGATCCCCCTAACCCCTCCTCCCCTTTCAGCCTTCTTGCCTTGTCACCTCAGCTATAGATACACTACGAGAGGTAAAAACTAATATAAATGCATGGATTCTTTCCATTCAACCAATAATGATGAAAAGTTTCAAAATGGCAACAAATGATGTCAAATGGAAGTTTCCCTGGGAAAGTCTCCAGAAAATCCAGAACTTGTTGCATATCTGAGAAGTGAATGTCATGAGGAAAGTCGAATGGAATGGAAAATTCTGATGAGAAATCTCCAAAAACTTGGATACACAGTCAAATCTTCAGTTGCGACCGCCTCTCAGAAACAGCCACCTCTCCTCCGCAACCAGTTTTCCAAAATACTCCACCAAAAGTTTTCAAGTCAAATCACTATATTTCAAACCTCTTGTAAGTGACCATCACTCATTAGCAGTTGCAACTACTTTTACAACTGAAAATTTGAAATATTCTTTTGTTTTTAACCTCTCAAAATTGACCACTTAACAGATAATAGAATGGAAATTGGATAATACTGAGGTGTTGTAACATTAAAGATTGAAATAAACTGTAACCATTGTGAGACTTGTTCTGTTTGCCGACTTTTCAATTCTAGTTTGCAGGCTCCACATTATCACAACACAGACCCATGTCATCCCAAGAGCTTCCCTCTCTACCTAAACACTAACATGTATGTAGAGCGAGGACTCTAGAAATGCCACTGGTTTGAAATTCGAAACTCATACTCAATCTCATACTCGTAGTCCAATCTGAAGGTCCCTAATATGGGGGCGAACTCAACATGGGGCAAAACTGGCAGCTACCCTTTGGAAAACTTAAATATTTATATTTTACAGTTTCTATCTTGAATTAGTATTTTTGACTACTTAAAGTTACTACATTGGTTTAGATGGGCATTCCTGCATGCTGGGTAAGTCATTGCAGTTACCATATGCTAATGAGACAAAATTTTGACCCAGTGTGGTCTAAGATCCTGTAAGATCTTGTAAGCAACCACCTTGGCTTGACATTTGAGGTGGTCACTTATGGAAGATTCGACTGGACCTTGCTACAGCTGTAGGCTGTTGTCTTGTAACTGAGGATTTTTAGGAACTTCAAACAAGAATTTTTCATCAATTGGAAAGCTTTGGCATACCTGCTGTTGTCACTAAACTTTATCACATTGTTGTTGTTACTGGTTACTTGTGTTTTCATCACCATTTTCATTAGCGAATCTTCCATCTCCCGTCCATCAACTGTCAATCTTCCTTTAAAGAACCAATGGCGTGAATGCTCGCTGTTTGATTGAGCCAAATCAAAACACTCTACACTTGTTGGGTTTCTTTTGACCTGCTCTCGAAATAATTGAGTGTAATAATCCAGATCCCAATCGTCGAAAGCCAGTCCTAAATCTCGGTTGACTTTCTCCAGCGCAGCCCGATTTTCAGTCATAACATTTACTTCGTAACAGCTCTCTGGTCGAACATCTATCTTGAAACTCGCCAACGGCTTTTCATAACGACATTCAGTCATTCTATCGTGAAGTTTAGCGGCCAATGCTTTTTCTTCGTCTTTCGTGATCAACTTCGAATCATTCTTGTCTTTTGGCGCGAGTTGAATCAAGTACCTGCATGATTTTTCGATGCGATCAATCTTGTCCAAACCTATCGACCTGCAAATTGACACAGCGTTCGTCGACCATGCCGTAGAAAAGTTTAGCCTTGGTCCAATTTCGATCAGCACTCCGCTACAACCTTCTGCAGGTTTTGTTACATCTAAGAACGAGGTATCACGGACGTTTTCTTCCTCGAAAGAATTCGTCAACAGCCATAATAAATTCTTCAGTTCAACATCGTCTAACCCGACATTTCCTTGCACACTGGCATTAAAGCATATTTCAGTCGATAGATCAGTGATTTCTAGTCTAGATGACACTGATTTCAATTTAGAAAGTGTAACAGCGTGTCTTCCAGACGACAGACCCGGAAAACTATAAAATCGCAAAATTCTTTCCGCCATTTTGTATCCATGTGCCAACTGTGCCATGTGCTACTGCTACTACTAGACCACGTGACTTGTTTGAAGATTCATCGCGCGCCACTTTTTCCCGCTCTGTCCCGCACCAGTCCTTCCGCAGTAAGATAAACTGTAATGCAAGGACCACTTACAGCAGCGGAGTGAACCCGTTTCTTGGTTTAGATCAGCATCAACAGTGAACAATAAACTATAAAACCAATTAAAAGGCTGACCGGACGGCTAATGTAGCCCCTGAGGAAGGTTAGTCTTGTCTAACCGAAATGTTGGGCATTAAATTTATCATTTTTAGTCGTTCTACTTCCGCAATAAGCCATATGTCGTCAGGGTGGCTAATTATTTGCTCTAAAATTACGGTCTCCGTCCCCGATTACGACTCCTGTTTTAGTTGACCAACCTTTTTCGTTTCGAGCAACTTTTTGCATTGTGAGCAATTTCTAGTTTTCTACCAATTCTGAGAAACCAGAGCAGCTTTTAGGGCTTAAAGGAGCAGTGTCAAGAGGATTTTGCTGTTTTAGGTCAATTCTGTGCTAAAATCATTACTTTGAGGCTTTAATCATACACAAAATATTTTTGTAAAGCTACGGCGAAGATATCAAATAAATTTTATCAGAGAGGGCGAACCAAAATAAATTTCTTGAGGATTTTTGGAACATGCAGCAACAAAACTTGAAAAAATTGGCCAACTTTTTCAAATTTCAATCAATTTCCATCCACGCCATCCGTAGCGAGAGGCGATAAGAAACAGCTTCATTACCTTCAAATAGTCTTTAATAACAAAACTAGAACATTGGTTTTGGAATTCAATTGATGCAAAGACACCTTCTAGCTTTTTAGAGTCTTTTTGTAAAGTTGCTAAATAGCGTGACAATGCCCCTTTAACTTGGCCTTGCCTTGCTTCCATATTTCACGATGTTTTAGTAGACAATAGACCAATTTCGATATGTTACAATTCAGCTTAAAACAATAGACAAAAAATTTGTAGTTATTTCCCAGAGCCTCGTATTGGGTTCTATTTTTTAGGTGGAATTTTAATATATCGAAATTGGTCTATTTATAAATTTCCTGTTGAAAAACAACCATCTCCCTGGGGCAGATCATGGGTGCAAGATGCATGTAGCTAGGCTGCTGGGTCAGCGGTTTTCTGAGGAAAATAAAAAAAGCTGACTCGAGTGTCTCATGTCTAGGTGTTGTTATTGCTCAGACAATTTTAAATTAAGAAGAAAATTATTTATTAACGCTGCTCACGTCCCAAAATTACACAAAAATACTTATTACAAATCTTACTTTTTACCGCCACCTGGTTAGCTCAGTTGGTAGAGCGCCGGACTGCTGTGCGAGAGGTCGAGGGTTCGAGCACTCAGGGTCTTAAAATAACTGAGGAGAACGTGCTGCCTTTGTAATTATATCTGCAAATGGGTACGGATAAGGACTATAAACCGTAGGCCCCGTCTCCTGCATCTTCGATGTTATGGTTAACAGGGGACGTAAAAGAACCCACGCGCTTATGGAAAAGAGTAGGGCATAAAGTTCCCGGTGTTGTGGTCTGTCCTTTGTTATTATACGGTGAAATGTTCGGAGATATTAGCTACGATAAAGCTACTCTACAATCCGAGGGTAAATAAAGTATTCACAAGTATTCACTTTTGCTGTACAATTTGCATAATTACTTTTGCATCAGACCAAATGAAGAAAGAGAGCAACAGTATTTGTTTAGCGCCAAACTTTTGAGCAACTTTCGTTTCAAAAAGCAACTTTTGACATTTATTGAGCAACGTTTGAGAAAATTTCGGAAAAATTGTGGGCAGCGTTTTGAGAAATCTCGAGCAGCTGCTTAAGGCATCAATGGGGCCCCATGTTTATAAAATAATAATAAAATAAATAATAATAATAATAATAATAATAATAAAATAAAATTATTGCTTATAGCGCGCAAATTAACATTCGAATATGATCAAATGCGCGTTGCATTATATACATCATATAAAAACTAAAATACATCATATTAAAAAACTATTTACACCGTATGAGTCGCAAAGTAGTTTTTGTGTTTTAACAAGGTAACGTTTATTGTGTGCCCTAGTCAGGTTTGCGACTTTTTATTAGGGATCATACTCATTCTAATTATCATTATCATTGTTATTATCATCATCATCATCATCATCATCGTCATCATCGTCATCATCAGCATTCAGGCCCAGGCTGAGAGAATCAATAAGTTCATGCTAAGTTCGACGTTTGATTCAACTGAGTTTGTCCGACTGAAGTTAGTTCGACCAACACGTTCTAGCCGTCTGCTTTACGCGAATAGAACGTGATGGTCGATCTAAATTCAAATTGAGTTCGACGTTTGTTTGACCCAACGGTCGAGGTTTACCGTCTGGATTGACTCAAATTGCAATTTAGCTCGTCTCGTTTGACGTGGGCATTGTCACTGGGAAAATCAACACAGACAAGGTCGGTAACAGAGTAACAAAGAAATTCAACAGTTCTAACGTGAGTCTGGTACTTTGAAACTCTTTGTAAGCCACAAGAAATTAAAAACATACAAACTGAAAATCTCTTGAAACTACGAGAAATACACCCAAAATTCTATAGAATATATAAAATTATTTTGAATCAATATTATTATCTGAAAATAAATGAACCACGTCGGAGGAACCCTTTTCTCAATTTACAAGCGTTTTTAAGCTGATCGAGTGATTGTCGTGGGCGAAGGAATAGTTTTTTCAGTTAAAACGGAATGAATTTGATCAAGTCTTAGCTGCTCAAGCCACAAAAATACCAAACATTTCTGTTACTCTGATAAGGAGGCTAATGCCTGGCTCAGTCGCCTCAAAACTCCAGTAAAAGTAAAAAAGAGGTGTCTCTATTTATGCCATTTACAGTAAAAGCTTCTTCTCCGAAATAAAACTCAGAACGGAAATATGAAGAAAAGGGTATATTTTGCGGCTTGTTTCTTGATTACCGGCCATTTATGTCCATAGAGCGTAAAGGGGCTATGGATTGTAGTCCATTTAGCTGTGTAATTGGGATCTAAATAATTCTCATACAGTAAAATATAATTTCTAATTATTCGTGATAAATTCCTGAACGATCTGATTGGTCAAAAGCCCATGTCTTATCAGAAAAAGCGTTTTTTTTTTGTTTTGCGCGTGTAAAATCTGTAACACAGAGCAAATGAATAAACCTGAGCTGTGTATTACACTGTGATAAAAATATTATGACGGGACATGTTCCCTGATGTACTTTTCGTCGATTTCTTGTAAGAGAGGATTTTCCTAGTTTTGTTTTCGCCAAACAAACGGTTTAATGAGCAGAACAATAGCTGTGCACGTGCGTTATAAATCTTTGTACATTTCGTTGCCGTTCTCTGCCAAACAACAACTTGAAATAACCAAGTTTTGCGTATTTTGGAGAACCTAGACCACGTCGGGAAATATTTTGGATTTCCTCATGGAATTGATCGCTGGCATTACATATTCAGCGAATGTTTTCTGACCAGCCCAAAGGGAGTCTGTACACGCACGGGAGCCTAGAATAAACATCGCTTGAATAAGTATTAAATGAAAACAATGCTAAATGGACAGATACTAAAAAAAACCAAAATATCTTTAAACGTGTATGTCAACGTAAACACTCATAACACCTTTAGAATCAGAATGTCAATCGTCCTCGAAAAATTACACATCGAAATTCCAATTGCATTTTTCATGGATTTTTCGCCGTGTTTGCTACTCATGCAACTAAAGCTACTAAGATCTGGGAAACAACAGATAAATCAGTAGGGCCCCAGATCCTTGCTCTCACTTGAGCTCTATCTGCAGGAGCTCCCAAAACACGACATCAAATCTACGAGGCGGTTGTGTCTTTCTTCCAAGAATTCAGGGGAAGCGTCTTTGACTATATTGTTGAGTTGAGAAGGATCCTTCTTCATATCGTACAGCTCCACAAAATTCTATATTAAGAGTAAAATGGAGAAAAAAATGAATATAAAGAACAGAAGGTCTGCAGGGGCCAGTATCAAAATCTTTGTATATTTCGCAACACGAGTAGGGTCAAATGACAACGAGCAGAGACTTAAAAAACGCCTTGTAGAAACACCACTCAAATCTGCACTCACATTTTAGAAGTCTGGGACTCGCAAATTCTCGGAGGATCCGATCGCTCACCGAAAATACTTTTCGTAATTTCGGTTCCAGGCCTCGCACTAGCAGACCACGCGCGTATCAATCATTCAAAATGGCCGCCACAAAACACAAAACACGCGCGATAAAGGAAGTTCGATCGGATGCGAGGGTTCCCTGTGGCGTTACCACACGTAACAAAATCAGGCTTACCTCTCCATCAGCGAACTCACAGTACATCATATCTTCTGACTGACTTAGTGACCGGACACATGAATATGTGTTGTTCCAAGCATCCTCGCACACACAGGTAAAATGGCAATGCTTAAGAAAGAAAAAAACAGTTATAGAAAAAAACTTGTCCAAACCATAAAATGCGGTGAATTTGCATTTTCAAACCTTATTTCTTTATGGCGTTTTCTGTACAAACCTAATATTTGCACCATTTACTCATTTTGAGCTATAAGCTTATGTCTAATAACGATAAAAATCCACTTGTGTTACCGAAACTCCAGCGAAATTGAGGTGCGGGCATCCCGGATTTATGGGTTGGCCGACTCCTTGATGCTGGACTAGAAAATCTGTGCGCCATTCCACCTTTTCCTGGTAAAGACGATAAAATCAAAACATTAGATCTTGCTTATTTTAAAGTTTTTGCGTCTTTGAAGACGCAAAAGCTTTAAAATAAGCTAGATCTTCATCGACAGCAATTATCAAGTAAAACCTTTTTTGTATGTTATCTAGAAAGGGAACCAAATCGTTGTAATATTGTAACTAAAAAATGCTCGTTGGACACTCGCAAGAAGACATTTTTTTTATATTCCTGAAATAAAACCAATTGGCCTCTAATAAAAAGATAAATGCCATGTGCGGTTATTCGTCGACTCTTCGATCGGTTAAGAAGTTAAGCTCGAAAAAAAGAACAGGACAATACCTTTTACTAAAACTAGCTACAAGTTGACATATTTACCTCCTTCTGGCCGTGTTCGTCATATGCTTTCTAGAAACGAAAAGAAGAGGTCTACAATGCAAGCTATTCCAAATAGGACACACTAGCTACTAGAAATAAAGAGAACAGCCCTAGCCTCTCTGCAAGTAACTATACTTCAACACCAGCGAGCTGGAATAGCTTTTATCAGGACTGAGCCACTTACCAAAAGAGGTAGAATTGACCGACCATCCATGGAATCAGGTGCTTTTCCACCAGCTAACTCCACAATTGTTGGCGCGATGTCAATATTGACAATAGGGCTCTAAACAAGACAGAAAGCACCTGTGACATTTGAATGGGTTTGAATCTGATCTGAGTTAGCCTACTAAATGCGCAACAAAAGCTCTGAAAATTCTACCTGGGGGGGGGGGGGGGGGAGACTCGTATATAAAAGGATCGGGGTATTTGAAAAGAACCCCTACGAGGTACCAAGATCCTGTTTTGTGGGTGTGGTTTGATGAGTCACCTGTCACATATTTTGAGCTCAAAACCCAAAAAATGTACCGGAAAACTCCCGTTGATGAGTAGATCTTTATTTAAACTCGGTTAAAAAATCTTCAATTATAAAAATAGTATTTTAATTACAATCGTTTGTAACAATTTAAATAACTATAAAAACTGGCTTACAAGATTGCCGAGTGGGAATGGAATGCTTCAAGAGCGCAGCTGATTTCCTTCTTAAACTGCCCAATTGATTTGATCGTCCTAATACTTCCAGGAAGAGAATTTCACAGTAAGGCATCGCTATAGCTAAAGCTACGTTTCAAATAGTCAGTATGCGGCTTGGGTAAGTTTAACTTACGGAAAGAATCACGTAAGTCATAGTCTGTGTGTCGCTCACTGAATAAATCTTGCAGATACACTGGGGCAAACCCGTTGAGGGGCATCATTATAGCTTTCTCCTTTCTTCTTCTTAATGATAGCTGGTCCCACTTCAATGTTTCAAGAAGCAGCCTTGAGTTTACCTCGCAGCTGGCTTGCAGAAGAACCCTAGCTGCTCGGTTTTGTAACTGTTTTTGTAGTTTCTCACATAGATAAGAACTCAATATATCCCAAACAGGGACAGTAATCGAAATGAGGTTGGATTAAAGCGGTATATATTTGCACTGCAGCGGACTGAGAAATGAGGGATCTAATGTGCTTCAGAGCACCTATTGCCGAGGATGTCTTTCTGCATAGTTCTCTGATGTGATTGGGCCATGAAAGTCGGTCACCAATAATCCGAACCTAATGCAGTTAGCATGCTCATCCCTGCAAATTGGTTGGCTGTCTAATTAGATATTAATCTCACTACAATTTTCTCCAAGAAACTTTTGACGAGTACTACTCACCATAAACTCAGTTTTCGCGATGTTTTCCCGTTGTGAACCTTTTGAGGCTAACCAAAATCGTTTTTATTCCCTAAAAGGAACAAAGAGCACCCCCCTTCTTTTTCACATGGAGTTTCCCCCCAGGAATTCTAACAACTTGAATTTCTCTCACCTGTGAAGTTTTATTTGCCATCACTCCAGGACCTCTGATCATAAAGGGTACACGGATATCAAACTCATAAAGCTGGCGTTTGTCTCGTGGAAGACAAAACTGACCTGCCGAAACAGATGAAGTAAACAAGGCCAATAACCTACAATATTAACACATGAAACAAAGACTGTCTGCAAGCCTTTAGGGCTTTGTTAACTGCTTATTGAGGCCACTACGGGAAAATCTCAACCTTAACACTTTGACCGAGCGATAGCCGGCGAGGTCATTACAGAAAGGCCGAGGTTTAAGAATTTCCCCTAATTAGTCTAATTAAGCTGATAAATTACTGTGTTCTCAAAACTAACAATGAGAGAAATTTATGACAATGTGTGGGGAGAATACTATCTTGCACTAAAGGCATGCTTTGTATATGCACAGGGTTTATAGTATTAATGGAGTCAGATGACCCATCAGTGCCAGCAGGTTTCTGTAGCGCAGTATCTCCACCCTCCCGTGTGGGCATTGCCGGTTACCGCCCCCCTTCTCCCCTCGAACATCTAACGGCTTGTGATCCAAAGCACAACAGGTCGCTGCACTTCCTAACAAAAAGCAACAGCAGATTATTTTGGAGCCATTATTGTATCAAATTATCTAACACCACGTTATCTTAAAGTGTACACGACTTATTTTTTCTTTGCTTTATGAAATCTACTTGAGATCATGATATGGAAATTCGAAACACAAAACACAAGAACTCATGGGTGTATTTATTTTTGGAACCAAACAAATAGAAACATAAGTGAAAAGTACTAGGAATTAGGCAGTTCCAATTACGTAGTTCTAATTTTGGTTCAAAATGGGCCCTTTAATTTGCACGATCCGGTAACATGGTACGGAATAAATTATGCTGGAACGCAAGTAACTTTAGTTACACAGTGGGACTTTCAAAACAAAGTTTCTTGGTTTTGTAAGTCCCACTGCCTTATTTGCGTCCCAGAATAATTTATTCCCTACAATGTGACCGAATCCTACAAAAGTGTTATAAGAAACACTTACTAAAGATATTCAGGCCCACATTCTTGTTTTGACGTCACAATCGCGCTAGTTCCAGGTCTTAACACAACTGGAAGTGAAATTTCACGTTTTCAGTTGGCTAATAAACGCGCTGAAAAATAGCGATAACCAATTATTGTGTTTTCGATTTCCATATCATAATCTCGTGTATACTCCATCAAGCAAATAAACAGATATCTGTCCTGTACACTTTAAGCAAAAATTGAACGCAGTTACCTAAATGAAATCCATTATCTGATGAAAATATGATGTATGTGTTTTCCAAGTGGTTTCCGTTATCCAAAGCCATGACGACATCCTCAACAAGATCATCCACAGACAACAGCGTCCGCCATCTTGGAAAAACAAATTTTATGGATTCAGGAGCTTATCACTAGGAGCATGTAGCTCCCATACTAAGCCTTTGTCACGGCATTTCTACCGACCGGTCAAGTTTTGGGCTTCTGTTCCCACGAAATAGGTTAGTTCGGTCTACATGACCGCGCATCGGTAAAGAAAAAAATGGCGGCCTCAGGTGAACATGTCGACTTAATCTTCCGTTGAAATGGTGGCGTCAGTTAAAAATTAATTCCTGCTCCTGCGGAGGTCTAAATTAGCGGTAAATTCAAACCAAAAATTGATCGGTTAGTGAAAACGCTGTGACAGGAATATGGGGTAGTTGCAGGCTCCTGTTGTTTTTAAGCAAGTTTATAGGCTAAAAAACCACGCGGGATGTTGGCAGACCACGAGAAGAATTCTTCGAGTGTTCTTCCAACATCCCAAGTGGTTTGTCAGCCTCTAAACCATAAAAAAACTTGTGGTCTATTACTTTTATACAATAATTCAGAAGAAGAAGAATTTTTCCATGAGTTTAGTGGCACAATAAACCATAGCTGATTAACCAATCAGAGCGCGTGCATTGATTTCGGTATTATATAATAAGATTTTAACTGACAGGAAATGTTATTTTAATTGTAGAGTCAAGAATGGAATTGTTACCATGAATTTCCCAAACCTGTCTCTGAAGATATTATCCAATTCAGTGATAGATGATTGCGTCATAGGATGTGGAGTATTTCTGATGAGCCAGTGCTTTGACTAGAGATAAACAATAAAATAAAAGCATATACATTAATTACCCGGCATGCACTTAAGTCTGCAGTGCATGCAGAGGGTGATATGGCTGTTGTCCTCACACATTGGACACATCAATGCGCGGGAATGATATGGTTATGCTTTCAACATTCTTTGTGTCCCGCAGTGATTGGCCTGAAGACAGGCTCTCGGCGAGGGTGGAAAAAAAAACTTCGGCGAGAGAAGCGAACGGGCGGAAAGGGAGCTTGTTGACATTCTATTCATTCTATTGATGTGGCCTATCATGATCTGATTGATTAAATTGCTGATTGTCGTCAGCTTTGAGATAAATTTTTGAAAGATCTTGACAACCACTTGTTTTCTGCCGAGATCGAGAAAGATGGCGTCTGCGTGTAATGCACACTTTACAAACATTGAATTCAGGCAGCTTTGAGAAATTCTTTACAATATTTTATTCATATCTCTGGTTGGGGAACCTTA
Organism: Platygyra sinensis; assembly: GCA_019787425.1. Classification (NCBI taxonomy): domain Eukaryota; kingdom Metazoa; phylum Cnidaria; class Anthozoa; order Scleractinia; family Merulinidae; genus Platygyra; species Platygyra sinensis. Next base: position 18,842 of record JAHPZR010037980.1, on the reverse strand, counting down.
AGAAGAAGCGATGCATGGAAACTGTGGCTTAGACGCGCGTTGTCTTGGGCACTGTACCGACCAACCGGTTCCTGGTTTCCAATTGTTCGGTCCGGTGTGGAAAACTGATCAGATCAATCCCCCGACTTCTTCAAAAGCTCATTGCTACGGTTTGTCATTAATGTACAGGAAAGAGCCACATGAACGACATGTCTTGTACAAGAAAGGCAAGGCAATTCAGAAAAATTGATTTCGCGCTGTAAAGAATGTCCCAGCTTTTTAACTTCGGCAGCCAAAACCACATTTTCTTGACCAGAAAAACATCAATTTTAACAGGTCTAATTACCTTCTTAATTGATTTGTAACAGGTTAACCTCCAAGTGCGGATTGACGCGAGAAAAACAAAGTCTACAGGCTCCCCTACCCCGCCTCACTCGATTCGCTCCTCAAATTCTTTTACTCGCGCTCCGCCAGTTGGTTCGCTTCACTCGCCTATACGTTTTTAATCCACCTTCGCCGGGAGCCAATCACAAGATAGGAAAAGTCAAACTGATTTGAATATCTGCTAAACTTTATAGGTCTTAACATGGTTGGCGGAGATGTAGAGAATCACGTTTAAGGTAATCATATGTTAAAAGAATCAAGGGTTTTTATCACGCAACAAGGACTTTAACAACACTCACAGGTCCACCTGCTACATTGAAGCTGGGGGTTCTTGGCGCCCTGTTGCTTTTGTAGTTTTCCTGGTACTGAGGTGCAGGGGTGAATGGCTCGTGGCATGCAGGGGGTGCAACCATCATAAAAAATGGAGGTGATGTATCTGACTGTTCCTTAATAAAATTTACAGCGTGACGATTCTAAAAGAAATAAAACAACAACAATGGTCGAACAGTACCATGCAATTAGTAAGCGAAAAAAAGATGTTCTTACAAGAGTAAATGGGACGGTACAATACATCTTAACCATCTCCATCATCATTTCAGATGTACTCACCAAAACATCTGTAAGATAGTCAGTGCTGTAGGTATCTCCATGTTTCTCTGGCTTGCCATTTGCTGACAAGGTGTAGTCATAATATACAGAATTCCCCAGTAATCCAAGCCACTCATCCCATCCGGGGGGTACATGAGCACCACCGCCCACTGGTGAGTCACCATACCTATTTAAGTACTTTCCACTGTAGTATGTCGTGTAACCCAGATCTTTCAAGTAAGTGCTGACGGAATGTTTCTCTGGTTCTGCTTGCCAACCCAGACTTGAACATCCACCTGATATGGAGCTGTCAATGACGTGATGGTTATGTACATACTGTCCAGTTAGAATGCTTGCTCGGCTTGGACAGCACACAGCATTTGTAACAAACTACGACCAATTTTAAATAAGTGTGTTTAACATACAAGCCTAAGCCATGTGATTTTTTAACCATCATATTTCATAAAGCGTGATGTTGTTTTCTAAATTTTCTCTTCTAGAGGGATCTGAAGTTCATGCTCTCCAGTGACGGGTTTCTGAGTCATTCTGAAAAATATGACCGATTTCTGTAAAGCGGCGGTGACTTGAACAGCGTGCGAGCAGACTGAAGTTGGAGCACGAGCGCGTGCGGCTTATCTGAGAGCACGAAAATCGAGCGGCTTCGCCGCGAGACGAGAAGCTCTTCACCAGACTCCTTCCCGCCGGATCGCTTGCTCTTCCGCTCGCGCGCGTGAGTCAATGGATCGCGTCTTGCGTTTCCCACATCACACATAATATTGTATCAAAATTATTAACGCTTACCATGTTATCAAATTTGATTCCCTGTTGGCCAATAAGTGCGTCTGTTTTATTCATGGGACTCTGATTTGAAACATTGAGAAAATCTTAGCATTAACCAACTGTGTTCATGTTATCCATATCAAGCTGTAAATGACAAACCTCAAAATATACCTGTTGTTAAACACGTATGAACACGCTGCTTCAATTTCTGTTCCTGAATTTAAACTTAAAATTAATTAGCTTAGGGTATGCAAAACCAATAAGCATTTATATTTATCGAATATTATGTATTATTACCCCTGCAGTATAGTTTCATTGATGTGTAACTTGACACCGATGGTAGAATTAGAATCTGGCGTAAGGTAGCTAGACAAATCTTTATGACCGTTTCTGTACTTTTTTCTCATCTCCAGTAAGTCTTACGCGATGGAGAAAGTCGGAAAAACCTATGAGAAATGCAATTGTTTTGATTGTACAAAATATAATATTTCTGAGTTAACTGTAAGCTACTTTTTGTTTGGGCAGAATCTTGCTTGATGTATTGACACTTGATGCCGGTTATCCCATACTAACTATGACGCAATAGAAGGCGACGAAATATCTTCTGCTGTCGTTTTGCAGGAAGCAGTTTCTTCAAAAACTTGAATCAATATCTATGCCTTGAAAGGGAGAGCAAATTATCTTTACTATAAGCAGTTAAGTTTAAGAATTAAACATCGCTTACAAGTCCTCCAAGAATAACATCCTGGTCATCTGTTAGGATAAACACGATATTAGGAGGCTTGTCGGCGACTCTAGAAACAGCAATCGAGGAGTAAGAAAATAATGCGACGAACAATGTGAAATGCTTGCACTGGCGAAGCATTTTGCTGTACCAAAACTGAGATTTCAAGAAAACATGTTCCTTAGATACAGTAATCATTCTCCTGGAATTCCTTGTTATGTTAAACACCCACGCCAATAATTACACAATTATTATACAATGTAGTCATCATCGTATTTTTACACCCCGTTTATTTTTTAATAAGAACTTGAGGCTGAGAGTCGATTAAGAACGCTTTTATTTTGCCAATCTGTATTTTACCCGACACGCATAAAATAAAAGTTAACAAAATTGTAAATGGGCCCTTTGCCCGATCTAGTCACATGGTACGGAATATTAATTATGCTGGAACGCAAGTTACACAGTTACACTTAAACATATTCTGTGTAAGCGGCTAAATAAGCTGCTATTTGGCCGACTTGGAAATCATCAATGAAGAACATCAGTGCTTACATCTGTAGCTGAATTTGAAAGTAGTGTATGAAAGTAGCGTATGATTTAATGGCTGTTCGCTTCTCCCCAAGATTTAAGGCCACCATCTTCACTTCACTTTACTTTATTTTATTTTGCACATACATTTTGAAATTACAATATTAGCATATAAAAGGAAAGAAAAAAACACATATCGAACAATTAAAGGTGACAATGGTACATAGCAATATATTCTCACTAGGATCATCCGCAAAAATGCCTTAGACTAGATAACATATGAGAGACTCAACCCAAGGCGGTCAGGAGCGGGGAGCTCCGTGCGGAGTGCTGGTTCATCGCTGCGGGGAGGCGGGTGGGACGCGAAAAGGAGAATTCGTAACACCGAAAAGACTGAATGAGCTATCGTGATAAGGGAGTGGCCTTATATAAGAGTCCCATACCATTGGGACACGTGAAGGATTGTTACGGACTGTACGCGGTATGTACGTAATCAGCGTTCTAAGGCTATTTTGAGCGGAGCCCCTAGAGAGAATAGTTTGTGCAACGGGGCTAATAGAAACGCGAGGTTATCGAGATAGCCTCCATCTCGTTTCAGTGAACATTATAAAACATGAGAGTAGAAGGACGGATTACTAAAGGAAAGACCTAGAGAATTGTGGAAACTTACGTTTGATATTCCTGCCATGGTTTTTAACACATTTGGAGAAAGCAAATTGATTTAGGTCTTTAAACTTGTTTGGAATTTCTTGCCAGAGATCAATGGCCATAAATGAGATCATCATCTCTGACTACATTTATTTGCTTAAAATTTTATTTCAGTTTATTTGAGTTTTCTTTATTTGTTTATTTTTTTATTTAAATTTTGTCTAATTAATCTTGTAGTGATGTCGGACTGGTGATTTTGCGAGAATCCAATTTAATGTAAATGTTACGTTCAATAAAATATCGGATTTAGTGCCAGCCTCAACGTTTTTACGATTATACTTCAGTCCCTTGTTTTACGATAACAGCACAAATTCTCGCGTACTCATTGGCTAATTTTTATCGTCAATAAGCGGACAGACACTGAATTTATAACTGAATGCGATGCGGCAACGAGCGAGAATGGACAATTTGACAGTTTGTTATCGTAAAAACCAAATGGACGACAGGTTTTCATGCGTCTGTCCTGTTATGGACAATGAATTTCGTCACAACATTGTCAAACTAGTCTGCGGATCCACTCGGCTATCGCCTCGTGGATCCACAGCTACTTTGACAATGTTATGACGAAATTCATGATCAATAACAGGACAAGCGCACGAAAAACTGACGTCAATTTGTTAAATGTTTTATACGGAATCATGTCATTTGCTGGGTGGGGAGTCTGGGGACTGACTATCTTAAAAGATAGGTCTGCAATGAGTCCTTGTGGCCTTATGCTCACTTATTTTGATTTCATTCGTTAGATTGTTGTTTTTAAATGTCACTGCATCTGGGAGTTGGTACAAGTGAGAAGGCAATCGGTTCCGGCGATAAAGGTGTGAAAATAGGTGAATTATAAGTACAATAGATATTGGTATTTCTGATATCGACATAGACAAGTCGTTACAAATTTTAATTGAGAAATTTTTTTCCAGAAAATTATATTGCTTACTTTCTTACTTTATCCTCTAACAATAATTCTTCATTAAGCTCTTAGTCCCTATGGAACATAACACAGCGACAATCTGTCTTCATTTAGCCCTGTTTTATGCAACAAGTTGTGCTTGGTCCTATGCGAGTTTTAACTCTCTGAGCTCAATACTGATTGTTCAGGTTAAGTGAACTTGTACATGTAGTGCTAAGATGGTTTTACTGCTGTAGTAACGATTAAGCCTGTTACGTAATAGCTTCAACAGCTGAGTCTAACATGCGCCTTGTTAATGGCGTTGAAGTGTATTGAAATTCTAATAAAATGTCCCTGATGAAACCTAGCTGGCTACTTAACAGACATGTCAAAGGTCTTTCACCTTAGCCTCCAAATGTATGACACCATTTCACAATGGCTACTCAAAACACTTGCGTGTGAAATATTTTGAATTTTCTTCTGTACCTGACGAAGACAAGGCGGATGAAGGCAGGCAGCCGAATTATAGTCTATTAAGGTTATTCCTCACAATTGCACTGCGCATCCTTTCTGCGCATAATTTATGGCGTCATTTAGCGCGCCCGCGTGCACGCGCATATTAAAAACATAGCGGATTTGCCTTGATATTGAGCGCTGTCAGTTGGAAAATGGCTATAGCTCATCAACGGGCACGGGCACCCCAACTTTATTTTCAGTCATTGTAATCAACTTATCATAAACTTTGCTTAAGGAAAGACTAATCTGATTTCCATTGCTGAAAGTTGAATAAATAACGAAAATAGCAGGTAAACAACAACAACTTTATTAAACCAAATAATAATAGTTAATGGATGGCCTACCCCGCAAATAGCTAAGCTAATCGAGGCGGGGCAAGCCAAATACAAGAACACACCTATTAAAAGACAAACTTACACAACAGCAGTTAGTTTAACAAATTAAAGGTACAGATTACAAAAAGACTTATAAACTGCGGTCTTTTCTATTTTGCCGTATGGTAACCATGTCAAGAAATTTGGTTGAAATTTTAATCAAAAATTCAGCTTTCTGTCTAAATCAAACGTAAAAAGTTTATTTGTGTCCGACACAATGTACTAACTCCAGTTTAATTCGTGTTCTCATGAGTCTCGGTCACAAACATTTACAATTACTACTGGGAATGCGGTCTTCTAATAAGCATTAAATAATGCCAAAATGGGTCATTTTCAATGCCTCAGTGCTCCTTAATGAGCATGTGCACCCCCTTTTTTATTTTAACATTGAAGTTCTCATATGATAAATATTCAGTGGGCAAAGTTTGAACGAAAATCTGTTGTCAGTTTTATTTCAGGGGAATTACCTTAAGTCAAGTTAAATTCTATTTGTATCGGCTTTGCTTAAGTTTCTCATACGTTCAGAGCATTCAAAAATATAGTTCAAATATGAATAAAAACACAATCCCAGGTACTCCACCAGCGGCATTGACAAATAACTGAGTACATTCCGGCCTCGAGCAAAGAGTGAAATTTAAATTTAACAGTTACATTAGCTTTCAGTTGACAAAACAAACTTCACTTTGGTCTGTGCTTACTTGTATGTAACAAATGTCGCCATGTTTAGCAGCTCAAGAATTTTAATATTTAGATACATCTCAGGAAAATAGACAAATATAAGTAATAAACTTCTGGAATATTAAATAAAAAAACGACGAGGCGAACAGTTCTTTGGTGTACAACAAACTACAACCACTTCATTGAGCTTACTATTGCAAAGGCCTAAGCACTCCACCAGCGGCATTGACAAATAACTGAGTACATACCGGCCTCGAGCAAAGAATGGAATTTACCATTTAGCAGTTACCGCAGCTTTCAGTTGACAGAAGAAAACTCACTTTGGTAGGTTTAGCAGCTCAAGAATTGCTGGCGGTGCAAAACAATACTCCTACTAAATAAGGCCAGCAGTCCAGCATTTCACCATTTTAGAGAATGCAAATAAAAGAAAAGTATATTCGTACAGTGTGTACAGAAAGCGACGTCGCCTTTCGCTGGTTATGTAAGATAGTCTGACATCTCCTGCTTTGTTCTACGAGAAAATTTCCAGAGCTTTTCATAATATTTTTAATATAAAAGCTTTTCTTTCCATGCAATTGGAAACGACTCAGTTTGTGATGTGTATATTTTGTTGCTACCCCTTACAGAACGTGTCTAATAATCGCCCAACGTGCCCTGGGTCACGAGGAAATAGCAAGAAATTTTGCTTTAATGTACGATAAAGCATAAAATCCACAGTTTTACCGGATTACATGAGTTTTTCCGAAAAGTACAGAAACGTATTTTGACACAAGACGCATGCTTCTTCATGGAATCTCTCGTCGTAAATTGACTCAGTGTGGTACAAAATAAATCTCGGATTTTCGCGGCAAGCCAACGATCGTTTTGTTCTCTTCACAGGTTGAACATCATCTTAAAGTTAGCCACAAGAATGCGAAATATAAGACTCTAAAATACATGTGGCCTATAAAGTAAATATTTCAACGACTTAACCAATCGTTAATATTTAGTGAAGTGGTCATTCGGCCGTATCAGCGCTCGGCGAAAAGTGAAAATCAACTGTCAAGCGACCAAGAAGGTTATAAAATTTCACTGCCGTATTGAAGAGAGAATAGCAATTCAGAATTAGTTTCAGATTTGGCTTACAACAGTGAAACATGAAACATCTAACTGGTGGATTAGGTCAGCTGCGGTTCTAGCTTACATTGTAACAGTGCTGAGATCATCATTTTACTTTGCCCGCATTTATCATAACATAGCTAAACAAATGCGTGTGATGTTTTTTCTTCATACTTTTCGTCATTTATTTTACCGATTTTTAGTTTACCTAAAATCAGTTGCATACGCTAAAGATTTCACTACGTCTTGGACACCAACATTTGACTATGTTTGAAAGCCGTAATGTCATCATCTAACAGTTATTTTCTGGCAAAACGAAAAACAACTATGTACATTTTTATCGTAACAGTCGCCAGTTAAAGTATTGCGACATATATAAAGAGAATTTTACACTTCACCTCTTTTTGCTCTTGCAGTGTTTTTTAAATTATCCATGTATCACAATGCTTTATCCTGTTTTATTCACGTGTTTCATGCATGAGAAATTCGTGTGCGTGTTGTTTCTAGAAACGCGATGGTCATGAAACGGTCAGTCGAGTGTTTCAGGGGAATTACCCAATTCTGTGCTAACTACAATAAAATATTTACCCCTAGGAACAAAGATGGCAATGCAAGCTGAAGTACATTCCTCTGTTTCGTGGGCTTTTAAAATGTACAAAACAAACAAACAATATCTCGGTGTGGAACGAATTAACGATAACCACTTCAATATGCCTACTCGTATGACTCAAAAGAATATTTAGAGTTCACTCAATGTAAAGAGCAACATTTTTATGCGGGTTTAGATGACAGCTTAGAACTTTGCAGCTGATGGTGGGAGCTTACAAATATGTGTTTTCGGCATGAAACACTGCTGCCATCGCATTCAGTCTGCAATTGTTAACAGTACAGGACTTGTTAAATTCATACCCTGTTGGGAGGGTAGTTCAGGTTTCATGAACTCGATCATAGTAAATCCAGTAAGTTCTACCTGCAAAGCTTAAGCAACCTGGAAGAGGAGCTTTTCAACTATTTTACTCTTCTAAAATCAAAAAAAATAACTTTTCACAACTTAAAGATCAGGATAGAAATGGGATTTGAATTTTTACAGGCCACTGAGGCTAAGCGGTTAAGCTTACATTCAACTACGAGTTCATAAACCATTAAGAAAAATTTTGGTTTGACAGATAACGAGCGGTATTTTGTCGCTTGCTAGTGATACGCGATTGAAGGGTGACAAGTCACAGCTGAAAAGCTGGGAAATAAAAAGTCCAGTGGTTTTCAGATATATTCATATTGAGCTGCACCATTAATGAGAACTGCATCACGGTCGACTGATTAAAGGGCCCTAGTCAGCCACACCTTTGTTTTTGTTTACATGCGAGAATTTGGCTATTATATTTTATTCGGAGCCTGTCGAAACAAGCAAACATCACCGTAGAACTAACTCAAGATAATTAAACATACCTTCTGGCCCCGGTTGTTCAAAGGCTGGATAACGCTATCCAGCGGATAAATCGCTATCCAGTGGATAAGTGTTAACAAAACAAACCACGCTATCCGCTGGATAGTGATTTAACCGGTGGATAGCGTTATCCAGCCTTTGAACAACCAGGGCCAGGAACACAGCTTACAGTAAAACAATAAGGTTTCGCTTCACCATGCTATATCAATAATTTCGATGTCATCGAAAATGGCGGAGGCTGACTAGGGTCCTTTAAATGCTTGGCAATATTCAAATTATATATAAATGAACAGCAGAGATTAAAACAGAGCTGACTGGGAAGAAAGGCGAGAATTTCCAGGCCATACAAGTTTTGCGTTACAAGAGACTCCAAAATACAAGCGACTTACTGATTTAAGGACCTCGCTTGTCGTCATGATCACTGATTTTACTCCACTGCCTTGCGAGGTACAACAGTTGCAGTGCTTTGCAATGCACTTAACTTCTTTCACTGCCGTCACGGTGTCAAGGCGTGAATATAAACTCAGAATTGGTCTAGAATTTGCGTGCAGCAGTGAAAAGCATATCTCGTGGGTTGCAATTTTTTAAGTTATATTTCCTAGTATCGCAATTTCAAGATTCACTTTCGAATTTCCCACGTGAATTCAAAATTGCGGCTCAATTTTATGTAATTTTTATTTGACCGGCTGATAGTACCGGTTTCAAATTTTTTTTTCAAATCAGTTGTAAACTCAAAAAAAGAGCATCATTTCCTTAGTTCTAGGAACTTGGATCAGTTTGCGTTTAAAAGTTGTAACAGGCGTTATGTAACAGTTATTTTGTGACAAAACAAAAATGTGAAAGTCAGTTGTTTGTGACAAAACATTCGTTTATTTAAGTACCTGAGCACCTTAATGAATGAAGGGTAAATTAAAACATACTTAAAATAAATCCTTCCGTTGGTTATCTTGCTCTGTATTTTGAAATTAAAAGCAGAATCAATCAACGGTTGTATCGCAGGAAGAAGTTTAGGCGCGGTTTAGCAAACCTTGACTTGACCTTGTTTTTGCACGTGCGTTATGTAACGTGTCTTCAGCACGTGAGGTTCGTGTGGGTGTATTTTCGAGGAACGCGGTGTAAGTAAAATGTGCGGTCGCGTGTTTTAATATTTAGATACAACAGTTATAAGTAATAAGCTTCTTGGCGAACAGTTTTTCGGTGTACGACACACTACAACCGCTTTATTGAGCCTAGTATTGCAGGGCTGTTGAATTGATATTCAGATTCAACAAAATGAACTATAGACACTGCTATGATTGTCAAGGCTGAAAAACTGAGCAATCTTTTGAATGTTTAGCTAACAAAATCGAACATGCGGCACATAGGAATTTTACAGCGCAGCCTAAAATTAACCTTCACTACACAGCTTTAAACACTGAGCACTCTAGGTAGCTAAAAAACATTTTTTTGAAGTATTTGTGTGAAAATCATCGTTGGGTGCTTCTGTTCAAAAAACAAAACAAAACTGCAAAAACATTTCTGGCTTGACAAGTTGCCTGCTACGAAGGACACAAAAATAAATCCTTCTTACCTCAGTGCCTATTGAGCTGATCCACACATCGCCTAGCTCTTTGACTGAACAAGGCAAAATGACCAACCCGCCTGCTTTAAACTGCCTTCATCACAGCGTCGAGTCGAGGGTTTAAATTTAGTTTTGGTTTCAGATTTACGTAAAGTAATGAAAAATACTGATATTTCGTGGGTTACACCTTTCATTAACTCATACCAATTCCCACTTGCCTGCGTTTATTGACAATACCCACCCAAATTCATTTGATTTTTATTCAGTCCTTCACTTAACTCTCTACAAATTTCGCTATTCTTCTTTTCAAATCAGCTGCAAAAACTAAATTAAGGACAGCATGATCTCACTCAATTTTGCAACCCGCTAAGAATATCTAGCATTACTCAGGGGTTATTATTGCTGGAAACAAGCAGAGCTATGGGGTCAGGGTTATTAAAGCGATATTTGGGAGTATCTTGTAGGCGTTATGTAACGTGCTTAAACCTTTGCACGTGCAATTCGCGCGTGCGAGTGTAATAAAAAAAACGTGCCGTTCGTGAAAATGGTAGGGTACGTGTTTTTATAGTGATCTGTTAATCTACTCCTTCAAGTAACTACTAAAACAGATATTTACAGTAGATAGATATGAAAATAAAAACTGGGATAACGGACAATTATTAAATAATAGTCTGCAGATAAAAGTCTCATAGATGAATTTAGGAGTTACATTCACCGAGCTACAAAGGGAATAAAGGTGTGGTTATATTCGCTTGGATAGGAGATATACAGAGATTAAAATCAAGAGGTAAATGAAATCAAAAACTTAGCAAAAAGGAGTGATAATACAGGGTTCTTGAAGATTGCATAAATTCTGTAAGTCGAGTTTGTCGTACAATATGTTTCCAGTGTATTTATAAGGAGAAAAATAAACCTTCAATAACACTTCGAATAGTCTTTATATGTACTTTTTCAATTTCGTTTTTCGCGAATCCGAATATTACTCCTTCAAACCTAACCTCAGGTTCAATAAAACAGTTGGAGTGTTTTGCACACTGTAAAACTGTTCACCCGTCATAATTTTCATATCCTTGGAACTCAGAAAGCTTTCACCTGCCCATTTTCTATATATATATCTCAACAAATTAAATCTCACGGCGGCACGTTTCTCGAAAATAAACGCACACGATCCTCACGTGCAAAGGTTGAAAAACGTTACGTAACACACGTGCATGAAATAAGGTCAAGTACTACTAAACTTTGATATTGCGACACTTGACTGTTCCACATCCGCTGCTTTATTCCATTTCATTATTTTTTGATCAAAACACGCAGCAAGATGACCCACGTAAGTTGTCGGGAGGAAATGATTAATGTTATATTTTTCTTTGATGCTCTGATACCTAAGAGTGTTAAGGATGTTTATAAACATCGTCTTAGTTCATTTTTGCTTTGCCACAAAATAACAGTTACGTCCATAACGCTATAAAGACTTTCAAACACAGTGGAGGTTACTCTTTTTCGCCTTTGCAACTGATTCGGAAGAAAACTTTTCGCAACCGACGCCCTATGCTTCAGCCTAATAAAACATGCACGCAATTGTGCAGCAATTCAGTTTGAATTCACGTGGGAAAATGTTTTGAAACTGCGAAACTAGGAAAATTAACTCAATAAAAGTTGCAACCCACGAGATGTCTTTTTAACTCTTGTAAGCAGATCCAAACCTAATTGTGAGTTAAAATTCTCGCATCGACACTTACGGTAGTAAAAGCAGTTTAGTGCAATGCAACTGTTGTACCTCGCAAGCCAAGCGGTAAAACTGACGACCATTGAAGTCCTTGAATCACTGAGTAAGTCGCTTGTTTTCAAGTTTGAGTCTCTTATTACTCAAAACTTGTATGGCCTAGAAATTCTTGCCTTAATTTTTCTTCCCAAATCAGCTCTGTTTCGATGTTTAATGGTCAAGTCTGTTGTTCATTCATATGTATGTCGAATGGTGTCATGCATTTGAATTAGTCTAACGCAACACAGTTTTCATGCTGAATCGTACAGGTACAAAATGAAGATATCTGTAAGCCAATGGACTTTTTATTTGCCAGCTTTTCAGCTGTAACTGAGTGCTCTTATAATGTTAGGCCTGAGAATCACATGAAATCGTGTGACTTCGTTCTTACCAGTTTTACAAGCAAGCGTTGAAATACCGCTAAATATCTGTCAAAATCCACAACGAATTTTTCAGTTCTCGTATACTCGTAGTTGAATGCAACTGCTTAATCGTTCAGTTGGCAGTGGCCTATAAAAACTTATTTACCATTTCTGCCATGAGCTAGTCTTTCAGTTGTGAAACGTTATTTTTTCGTTTAGAAGAGAACAATACAAAAAGGCTGTGTTTCCAGCCGTTTCAAAAACTCTGCAGGTACCTTAGAGCTTATTACATGAATTTGCTGAATTAATGAAGCCTTAGTGAATTACACCTTGATTCTCCGAACAGATTTTTAATTAAATAAATCCTGTAAAAAAGCTTTTTCAATCGCACTGAGCTTGAAAGCAACACAGCGGCTCACTTTTCATTCATAAAATTAGGTTAATCATCATTTGCCGGGGCTCCAGCATCAGACCAAAAGTTCTCAAGCTGCTTTCTAAAGTAAAACGGCATGAAAAATGTTGTACTTTCATGAGCTATTTACTCAAAAGTTTCTAAAATATTCAAACATATGTTTGGAATCATAGCAGTGTTTGTTGTTTGAAAATTTCACTCTAACATGAATCTGAGTCACAAACCCTCTTACGAGAAGGTCTCAGTTTTTAAGCGGTTTATACCGCCAATGCATTCCACGTCGAAGGTTTCCGGTACATTTTAGGCCATTTAAATAGTCCATTGTCCAAAGTTTCATTGCCATATTTAAGGGTTGACGTTTACTACCGTTGTTGCAAAAGTGGGTAATTGACAGACAATGAAACCACAAAAACACTCGACTGGCTGTTTCCCGACCAGCACGTTTCTTGAAACAAAGCACACACGAATCTCACGTAGGGAGGTTTAAACGCTTTACGCAACACACTTATTTATTACAATTTCTGGCATACAACATACAAAAATGAATAAAACAGGATGAAGTTTCGTCTAACCTTTCGACATTGCGTTATAATATATTTTTCTTGATGTTCCAATATTGATTAAAATGCCTATGAAGTGAATATTAATTGCTGCTTATTTGAAAGGCTTTTCAAAGTAAAGAATGGTGTTTTCCTTTTTGGAATATTTTTTTTTGTTTTAGAGATATTTACGTTTTTGTAGTATGCAAATGAGTAAAGTGATGACGTCATAGGTGGTTCCTCTAAAACAGTACAACACTCATTCATGAATATCTCTAGAAGTATTAAAGCAGTGTTCATAAAACTTGGCACCAGAAATGTACAAAATCAGGACACCAGTCGTGCTGTTGCCATGACAACAGTTATGCTGACTTGGACTGAAAAATGTATGAACTATGAGGTGTTAGGGTAGACCAAATCGGAAACTAATTTTGAATTGAAATTCTTGCTTCAATACACCAGCGAAAATTTGCAACGCTGTACTTTGTTGGACAGTTGATTCTGCCACCAGTTTCGAGCGCTAAACACCAAATGACTCTGTCAAGAAATGTTGACAATGTGTGCATTCGTTGAATTGATCATGAACTTTTAGCCACATGTATACTGGAGTCCCTTGTAACTCACGGCTAGCCTGGAAATTTCTTTCACTTGTTTCGCATTCTCGAGGCTTTATTAAGAGTAATATTACCACTGTGTTTTTGATGTTTAATTAGACCCTAACTAGGGTTGCCCAAATCCAGAGCTAATCCTGAAATGAAGTTCTCGCCCCAATACGGCAGTGAAAATTTGCAGGGTTATATCTCGCTGCATGGACAGTTGATTTTTGTACCCGCTTTTAACACTTTAAACGCTAAACAGATCACCGAATGACTCTTCTAACAAATGCCAGTTGACAATGTGTGAATTTGATGAACTCGTACATGTAGCTCAGTGTATTTTGGAGTCTCTTATAACTCACAGCTAGGTTAGAAAGTTTTTCCACTTGTTTCGAATTTTCGTAGCCAAAATTTAAGACTGATACCGCGTTGGTTTGCGAAAATCCGATATTAATTTTCGTTAAAGTGGGAGTAAAATAGGTGCAACCGGCGAGATAGATGTTTCATTATAGTAGACCAGATTCGAAACTAATCATGAATTGAAATTCTTGCCTCAATATGGCGGTGAAAATTTGCAGCGTTGTATATTGCTGGACAGTTGATTTTATCACCTTTCGAGCGCTAAACATATCACTGAACGAGTCTGAATTGGCAATTTAGACCATGTCTAGAGGAATTGTTTTGCCTTATGTAACTGGCACGCAACTAGCCTGAAAATTTCTTTTAGTTGTTCCGCATTCTCTTGCCTAAACTAAAGAGTGATAAAGCCGGGAACGAAACGTTTACAGGTTTGCGAAAATGCCGCATTGGACTGAGATTCATTTTGCACAAGAGCAAGTCGGTTCTAAAAATTGCACGTCTTCCGTGTTAAGAGAGGTTTCTGTTCGTTTCAGTGAAATTCTGATTCAGGCTAGCAACATGTTAAATTTTTTTGTTTTATTACTGATTACATAACTCAAAAATTATTGGTGACTATCCCGTTACCCAGGGCACGCTGGGCGCCAGATTTCAAGGATCGTTCTGGCAAAAACGGTGTAAATGAGGAATACAAATTCACGAACTGCTACCAATTCCAGTGTAAGAAACGTTTGTAATAATATGAAAATCTCGAACAATTTTTTTACTGCTCGTACGTCAAAGCAGGAGTGTCAGACTGTCTTACGTAATATGAAATGAAATACGTTACTTTTCGTCAATTACACTAACACACACACTGTACGAATAAAAAAGCTCTTTATTTACTTTTATTTGCATTCTCTAAACTGGTGCAATACTGGACTGCCTTATTTCGTTAAAGTATTGTTTTGCACGTCACTGGCGATAACTGTTAAGCTGCTAAATCCAGCCGGTGACAATGTTGTTTTCATACAAGTAACTGACACAGAATGTCGTGAAGTTTGCTTTGTCGATTGAAAGCTGCGATAACTGTAATGTTGTAAGTGTTATTCGGTATCGACTGATTTATCATCTCAATGCCGCTATTTGAGGGCCTAGGTATCCACCTATTAAAAGCTTATTTGAAAACTTTGGTTAACTTTTTGTATTTACTTTCACCAGAGTGACTAATATTTTAGAATGCTTGAGCCTATGGGAAAATGAAGAAAGCCGACGAAACTTAACTAGGATTTAATACAATATTTCGGCTGACCAATGCTAGTCTTCTTTAGTTATAGAGGCCGGGAAAACTACGAAATATTTCATATGTAGAGTATCATAAAAAGGTGGCCTGCCTTTGACATGTTCGACCATGTTTGTGTAAAATTAAGTAGCTTACTTGGTTTCACTGATCCCAGACAGTTAAGCAATAAAGTTCAAGTGTTTCAGCTTGGAAAATAAGTTAAGCTCCCCAACTTTACGAACAGAGTAGGAATAAAGTATACAAATTAAATTCTTCTTAGTGTTGGTTTTGCTTAATATTTCTTGCACATCTTGAGTTGTCTTGACTCTAAAGTATGTCGGCAGGATTATTGTCAGTCACTGCTTCTTGCTTGAGGCTTTTAATGCTTTTCTTTTAATTCTTTTGGAATCACAGTTAATGTATGAAGTAAAAGGGGCAGTCACCTCCCCCCTTCTGGGCCTAACAATGGGAACGTTTCTTTCGTGGTTTAACAAAACGACGAGCCTAACGGTTCTTGTGTCACTTTTTTGTATTTCTTCCATAATTTATTGGCAAATTTGTTTATTCTCACAGTGGAAATCGCAGTGGAAAATGCATTGCAGATCTGCTACGAACTTAAGTGGAATTGGCACGGGAAAATTTGGCACGAGCTGAATGAATCTTTTCAGTCAAACAAGTCTTGTGGACGATCTGTATGTACCACATGGTTACAAAATGGCGAAAAGTTTTCGCTCATTTAGTTTTCCAGCTCTATCGTTTGGAAAACACTTGAGATGGATCAGCGGCATCTTCCCTTTAAACTAGAAGTAACTGATCTATCTGTCGACTGAAATACGCTTTAATATTAAACATCAGGTTGCAAGAAATGATGGTCTAAATGTAGTTATGAACTGAAGCCGGAATTTGTTATAGCTGTGGACGAGTTCTTTCGAGCGGGAAAATGTTCATGAAATTTCGTTCTCTTTAATATATCAATATGGCAGATTTTTGCCGCGAAAAAGTCTATCCAACATCTTACGTTTGTTACGTAACGTGCCGAGTGTGTAAACTTCTGCACGTGAGATTTGGGCGTGTATCCGCGGTAAACGTGCGGTCCCTCAAATGGTAGGCGTGTTAAATGTTCCTGTCGATACAGTTCTGCCATCTATTGGCTTTATCATGCCGTTAGTTTGATTTATAGTTCTTTTGGAGCGTAATTATTGAGTTGATGTATTCTCTGCTTTGAGGCCTACTCGAAACTGTTAAAACTCATTTACCGCCTGTAGTTTTCTACGTAAAAAATCTCAAGAGAGGCGTTGAGGCTACTGAAAACGTGCTGTGTCCATTCATCAAGGCTGATGTATTAGACTCAACAAAGCCATTTTTTGATTTGGGGCAAATAAAACAACACATTTTTAACCATTTCTGTCTTTTTTTTTTTCAAACAAATTGTGATTATATATACTGTAAGAATAAAACTGGAAGGTTATTTCCGTTTGTATCTTCAAAATATATTTATGACAACAGTTAACCGGCAAAAATTGTTGTCCTTGCGCCATAGTAAATAACATGAGAGACATAATAAATCTTATTAAATTTACAATACTGTTGGCGCTTTAAAGACCTTGCCAAAGAGCAATTTCAGCACTTTATAACGCATTCAGCCATTATAAGGTAGTTATGCCGTGCAATTTCCCGCAACAGGCGACCAAAAACCTATCATGCACGAGGAACGGTGTTTCGACGATTTCTAAACACGTGAGACTACAGGTATATATAAAACTGACTGGCTGTAGTTTTTGTCCCGGGGGCGATTTTGCACATGGCTAGCTTGTTCAGCGATTGAAGACCGATGCAAAGGAGAAGGCCGCCACGGTTTTATCTGTTCTTGACTTAAAAGAAAACAACAACATTGTTTGGGAACAATGTCGACTCGTGATTCTTGATGAACATAAAGAACTCAAAAGATGGGTCGTGGCTTTCAAATCCGAGGCCCGATAGACAGGAGTCTCTAAGATGGAAGAGAGCGAAGAGGGGTTCAACTTGTCCCATCGAACACTCGTCCTCGTCGTGTTGGAGTCGATAATTGCGGTTGTGTTCGCGATTTTATCAATAATTGGAAACACATTGATTATTGCAGGGTTTTGGAAGCGCAAGACATTAAGAACTATTCCAAATCTGTTGGTGGTGAATTTGTCGATTGTCGATATACTTTCTGCCATAACAACACACCCTTTGCTAGCGTCGGTAGTGATTGAAGGAGCTTGGCGATTTGGAGACGAAGCTTGTAAATACCAAGCGATTTTAAACTCTTTCCTATTCATAACGTCACATTTTAGTATAGCTCTGATAACTCTTAATCGGTATTTCGTCATTGTTCGTTACAAAAAATATACTGAAGTTTTTACTAAACGATCAACACGCGTTTTCGTAGCCGCCATTTGGGTCTTTTCGTCGTTTCTTGCTCTCACGCACTTTGCAACGCAAGACAAAGCGACATTTCACGCCAAAGAAGCCTTTTGTATTATTTCCAAGGAGAATTCTTCAGTTGCGTCTCTCATAATAACTGCGTTTGGAAATATAGCTTTTCTTATATCAGTTTTCTTGAATTTTGCGATTCTGAAACTGGTTCGCTTGCATCGAAGTCGAGTATCTGTTTCTTTCAATAGAAGCTCTTTCTTCGCGAAAGGTGCAAGACGAGAGGTTCTGTGGAACGCTGGAAAAACGCGCATGGATAAGAAGCAAGGAATCCTGGCGAATAGAAACGAAGAATTCTACATCGCAAGAAAGGTTGTTATTGTGACAAGTTTGTACACTTTATGTTGGCTTCCGCAAGGCATAATGAAAAACGCCAGCCTGGCAAAACAGAATTTTTCGCGGGAGACCTGGATGGCGTCTACATTCTGTATGCAGCTGAGTTCTGTTTTAAATCCAGTACTGTACGGATTCCTCAACAGAAAACTGAAGAAAGCTGTTTTCGGAATGTTAGGAATAGGACTTGGCAAACGAGTTAATGTTACTTCGACAGATCGAGAAATTACTACTACAAGACGGCTAAGATTGAAAAACACTTTTACTGTGATTCAGGCTCGCGATCAAGTTAAGTGCACGGATGTACCTGTACGCCTGGAATGAGACGAAATGAAACGAAATGATTCTATTTTTAGACTGTTATGATAGTCTTTTAGCCCTCCGCTTAACGAATCAACAAGGGAAAAAAAGCCGTTTAGAACAGTTAAAAACAATTCAGAAATTAAAAACAAAAAATAACTTGAGGGCATCACACATGCAGCGTCAGTGTAAGCAGAATTTTAACAATTTCCATAATA
>JAHPZR010037979.1:17500-21079 GCA_019787425.1 Platygyra sinensis | reverse complement strand
TAATTTGTATAATGTTGATGGAACGCAGGTATAAACAGTGCAGTACAACAGGGAAGAACAGCAGTGAACTCACAGGTTAACAATCACGGGGTAGACAAAACAGAAATCAGTAAACAACTTGCGAAACGGGTTTTAGAAAAACTAAAGTATTGTGCATATTGTTCCACTCACCGTTAATGGACACTAGCAGGCATGACTGTAGCCGCAGGGAATCTATGTACTGTATGACGCTAAAACGGGAATTTGAATTTCTGCCAGGAGTTAAAAGCCTTTGTGTTGGCAGAATAAAAAGATGTGAATGGGGGATTGAGAGGGTGGGACGGGCGCAAAATGTCAGTTATCAGTTTAATCTTGTGTCATTTGCCAGTTGTCAGTTAAGAGGCTATTACTAATTAACTGAAGACGTGAAACCTCTTCCAGGGCACGTTCTTTCTCCCATTATTATTTATTTATTTATTTGTTTGTTTGTTTATTTATTCATTCATTTATTTGTTTGTTTGTTTAGTTATTTATTTATTTATTTATTCATTTATTTACTTTTAGGGGATTACATAGGCTACACAATGAGCCGATTGAAAAACCATCATATGATGCTCACTTTTCGGGAATAAGCAAACAGGTTTGTTATACCTCCCAACTCAAATACGTTCTCCGATTGGAGAGCATGCCGTGGGTTCAATCTCTCTAACTCCCTAGGACGAATAAAACTCACTAACTCCCTAGGGAAACAACAACTTGAACTTAAGACTCGCACGTGATCACGTTGTGCACCATGAAACTGCGGGAAATTTGTGTACCAGTCGGCCTGATGTTGAAAAGCTATTGAAGTAGGACGTTTCTCATAAGAGACGGCGTTCATTATTCAAAAAATGGAGTTATAGTCGCAAAAGCATATCATGCAGATTAACAAAAGGGAAAATATGAACGTTTTGTGTCTTCAAGCTTTTGGTTTGGCGCCAAAAATGGGTTGCCCATGTTTGTCAACTCGCTCGTCGATCGCCATCGCCAGATAGGAAAGTATTTGTGTAATTTACAACAAAATATGCTGTTCCTGATCAAATCAAACTCAAAATGCTTGAGTTAAGCATTAGAAGACGCCAAAGCAGCTATAGTATTGTCTATAATTTTTGTTAGCTGCGAAAAAGACTGTTATCGTGATTTTTAGATAGGACAGGTTGGTTTTGGCATCCGCTCAATTTTGAGAGTGCAGCCAGTGTATGCAATGGCGTCAAGCAAATCATTTTTTCGGAGCTTTTTCTATTCTTGAGTCGGGAGGTATAATAAAACACTTAATGACCGGCCCTTCAAGAAACAGTGAGTTTTTGTTTCCCCTCGACCTCAACGTTTAAACATTAATTGAGGGTCTCGGGGAAACAAAACTCACTGTTTCTCCTGTTTCCCGCCTGAAAACGTGGAATGGCACGAAGTTTGGTTTCCTGGATCTTTTTTATGTTTTATTTTTATTCTTATATTTTTTTTTCATTTTCATCAAATAAACGATGAATTAGATAAACGTAAAGAAAAGATGTTCTGACAACGTACACTATAATTTAAATATAATTTTATGACAAATTCATTTTATATTCTCTTGACAATTATGGTGAAAAATTACGGAAAAAAATCAAAGCTCGTAGACAGCAATACTGTTTCTCAACAAGCTCGGTCTGCAACAATAATAGTGTTACCATAATGTTACCATAACTAAGACATATAAATCTTGTGTAGATTTTATGTGGATGCCATTTCCACGTTAAATAATCTGATTTAGAATCGTCATCATTATATTGGGCCAAAGACCCGAGAAACAGATACAAAAGCAAGTGTTAATACCAGCAGTAACAGCGTTCATGGCATTTTGATGACCTTTAAGTTCTGTAATGAACTAAAACTTCTGCTTCCCAACACTACAAGCCAGTTTGGCTTTTAGTTCGCATTTGCAACTTGCAGCTAGAAATTCCATACTGATGTATTAAAATAATGTGTATTGAATCTGGACAGGAGCACTTATTGGTCAACTAAAAAAACAAAAACCAGAAAAACCGCATTTTTTTTACAAATTATAATAAAGTTTCGCAGTATTTAGCAAAGAATAGGTTTAAAAATCTCAAAATCAGAGAGGGAGGAGTAGAGGAAGTAGATCTTGTAACACGTTAATGCAAATGCAAACGGTAAAGCTCTCCCAAAATGGTTTTGGTTACTTTTCTTGTAACACGTAAAACGATCGTAAGGAAAAACTATCTCGTTCTCACAAAGAATACGTCCGGATGGCAGCCACTCGTCTCGCACACGTAGGAACTCGATTGAGCGCGCGTGAACAACTTTCCGCATGCGTAAAGTGGGATGTAGTCGACCGTGACTTTTTCATACTTTTCAACTTCCTGCGCTAATATTTTCGCTTCCAGTCGGTGAATTTTTTTCAAATTTTTGGTGACAACTAAGATCAATCGGATGCGTGTATATATCAATTTTTAAAAAATTCTGTGGGTGGGAAAAAAAAAAATTAAAAAAGCAGTAGTCGAAAATTAGGTTTTTACTTTCGTCGGTCCTACAGAGTTTTTTTTGAAGTTACATATTTTGACGATCATTCCTAATAACATGTAAAAGAAGAGTTTAAGAAGATTTTACCGACCCGTTCTCTTAGTAACACGATAGCTTTCGATTTTGGGGATGCAACTGAATGCGTTATATCGTTGCCATGGTAACAGGTTTTCTGGAAAAAAAATATAATGTAAAGATTCTATGACGTTTCATTTATGTCTGTGGTAAATTTCACACTGATACGATAAACGAAACTGTAATTGGAAAAGATTTTGTAAAACTAGCCCGGGAAAATGAAAACTATTTCGAACCACCTTAAGTCTCTATCACTTTTGGTTTCACTTTTATCTGAAAACTGAAAAAAAAAAATAACTAAACACAATAAGTGTTTATAAACTGTAACCTGATCGAAAGAATTGGACCATCGGGCAGAATGCTTGGACATCATTAATTATTCATAACCACTGAAGCGGGGAAATTTGAATGTGAGCGCCGCTCATTAGCCCACAATAAGAGAAGAAAGAGCCGAAATCAGCCGACCGGCGTTAATAAAACTCGCTTTCCAGATTTACAGAAGCAACAACTTAAAAACCCAAGAGCGGGCTTTTGAAGACGAAGGGTTAATCTTTCATTTGCACGTAAAAGTGAGAAGTTTTACAAAGTGTAAGGCCTATCCCTTTAACCTTGAAAATGACCAAAAACCGGGTATTTTTTGTATGGAAGCCAAATTCCAGAGCGATTTTCTGAAAACTCAAACTAGCTTCCAAAAACCCAAGAGCGGGAAATGGAAGATGGATCTTTCCTGAAACAGAATCCGTTTTGATTTTGAAAATTGGTGAAGGATAACCACTATCCCTTTCAGTTCTAAAATTTTAAGTCGGAGTTCCGTTCGAAAATGGCGCTGATGCCATTGTTTTCAGCCCATGACTGAATAACAATGGTTGCCAATACGAAACAAAAGCCTATTCAAGAAAATCATTCATTTGGAAAAGTTATGATTTTCCGCGAATTTCAAAACAGCAGCTTGGTACAGATGTTGGT
>JAHPZR010037979.1:0-5000 GCA_019787425.1 Platygyra sinensis | reverse complement strand
TAACATGGCGATCGATGTCCTGGTAGTCGATTTGATCCCGGCAAATCCAATCGAATTGTTCGGTAATCGAGCCCAAGCTAACACCAATCGTTCGGGTGCCTAACGGTCGATTATCGAGTTCAGTCGAATGTTTGATTATCAAACGATCAAGATCAATCATAGTAAATAAAATATTCGATTTTGCTCGATTACCGAACACAAACAAACACAAATAAACGCTCGACCTTGGTTTTGTTAGTAGATTTTAGACATGCCCGACCTGCTGGAGTTCATATGTCTTACTTCACTTTACTTTTTAATTTACCTAATTTTACTTTACTTTAAGAAATTTCCAGTTCATTTCGAATTACAAGCGTATTTCGATCACCGGCGACTTTTGATCGCAAAGACTAATGATCTTAAAGATGGTATGAAGCTAATGTAGTCTAGATCAGTTGCGCTATTGTATCGTTTGGCGACTGCTCGATCTCTTCGGGATTGATCGTAATATTAATCCACGTCTCTGATCGGAATAGTTTTCTTTTTTTTTCCATTGGTTATCGTTTCCATCCTTCGTTTAAATCTCCTTATGTTTTCGCCGATTGCCCGTCCAACCCGATCACGGGAAGATTCAGTCAGCCTGTAGCCGAGAGGTATGATGCTGGTTTGGAACAGTTCAAACACTTTTTGAGGCGGCCAATAGATTTCTCTCAATCTCCAAGCTGCTTCACCGTTCATTTGTAGTGTAAACACGGGATTGTTTTCTTCAATAAAGGGTGGTACTATATGAATATGAAGTGGATGGATCGGGGGTTCTAAGAGCTCTGAAAAGAGCTCCCGATCACATTTATCTTCGCTTTGCTCGTTCATCGCGTTGACAGGTGTTGAATAAACCAACATCTGTACCAAGCTGCTGTTTTGAAATTCGCGGAAAATCATAACTTTTCCAAATGAATGATTTTCTTGAATAGGCTTTTGTTTCGTATTGGCAACCATTGTTATTCAGTCATGGGCTGAAAACAATGGCATCAGCGCCATTTTCGAACGGAACTCCGACTTAAAATTTTAGAACTGAAAGGGATAGTGGTTATCCTTCACCAATTTTCAAAATCAAAACGGATTCTGTTTCAGGAAAGATCCATCTTCCATTTCCCGCTCTTGGGTTTTTGGAAGCTAGTTTGAGTTTTCAGAAAATCGCTCTGGAATTTGGCTTCCATACAAAAAATACCCGGTTTTTGGTCATTTTCAAGGTTAAAGGGATAGGCCTTACACTTTGTAAAACTTCTTACTTTTACGTGCAAATGAAAGATTAACCCTTCGTCTTCAAAAGCCCGCTCTTGGGTTTTTAAGTTGTTGCTTCTGTAAATCTGGAAAGCGAGTTTTATTAACGCCGGTCGGCTGATTTCGGCTCTTTCTTCTCTTATTGTGGGCTAATGAGCGGCGCTCACATTCAAATTTCCCCGCTTCAGTGGTTATGAATAATTAATGATGTCCAAGCATTCTGCCCGATGGTCCAATTCTTTCGATCAGGTTACAGTTTATAAACACTTATTGTGTTTAGTTATTTTTTTTTTTCAGTTTTCAGATAAAAGTGAAACCAAAAGTGATAGAGACTTAAGGTGGTTCGAAATAGTTTTCATTTTCCCGGGCTAGTTTTACAAAATCTTTTCCAATTACAGTTTCGTTTATCGTATCAGTGTGAAATTTACCACAGACATAAATGAAACGTCATAGAATCTTTACATTATATTTTTTTTCCAGAAAACCTGTTACCATGGCAACGATATAACGCATTCAGTTGCATCCCCAAAATCGAAAGCTATCGTGTTACTAAGAGAACGGGTCGGTAAAATCTTCTTAAACTCTTCTTTACATGTTATTAGGAATGATCGTCAAAATATGTAACTTCAAAAAAAACTCTGTAGGACCGACGAAAGTAAAAACCTAATTTTCGACTACTGCTTTTTTAATTTTTTTTTTTCCCACCCACAGAATTTTTTAAAAATTGATATATACACGCATCCGATTGATCTTAGTTGTCACCAAAAATTTGAAAAAAATTCACCGACTGGAAGCGAAAATATTAGCGCAGGAAGTTGAAAAGTATGAAAAAGTCACGGTCGACTACATCCCACTTTACGCATGCGGAAAGTTGTTCACGCGCGCTCAATCGAGTTCCTACGTGTGCGAGACGAGTGGCTGCCATCCGGACGTATTCTTTGTGAGAACGAGATAGTTTTTCCTTACGATCGTTTTACGTGTTACAAGAAAAGTAACCAAAACCATTTTGGGAGAGCTTTACCGTTTGCATTTGCATTAACGTGTTACAAGATCTACTTCCTCTACTCCTCCCTCTCTGATTTTGAGATTTTTAAACCCTATTCTTTGCTAAATACTGCGAAACTTTATTATAATTTGTAAAAAAAATGCGGTTTTTCTGGTTTTTGTTTTTTTAGTTGACCAATAAGTGCTCCTGTCCAGATTCAATACACATTATTTTAATACATCAGTATGGAATTTCTAGCTGCAAGTTGCAAATGCGAACTAAAAGCCAAACTGGCTTGTAGTGTTGGGAAGCAGAAGTTTTAGTTCATTACAGAACTTAAAGGTCATCAAAATGCCATGAACGCTGTTACTGCTGGTATTAACACTTGCTTTTGTATCTGTTTCTCGGGTCTTTGGCCCAATATAATGATGACGATTCTAAATCAGATTATTTAACGTGGAAATGGCATCCACATAAAATCTACACAAGATTTATATGTCTTAGTTATGGTAACATTATGGTAACACTATTATTGTTGCAGACCGAGCTTGTTGAGAAACAGTATTGCTGTCTACGAGCTTTGATTTTTTTCCGTAATTTTTCACCATAATTGTCAAGAGAATATAAAATGAATTTGTCATAAAAATTA
Source organism: Platygyra sinensis (assembly GCA_019787425.1). Classification (NCBI taxonomy): domain Eukaryota; kingdom Metazoa; phylum Cnidaria; class Anthozoa; order Scleractinia; family Merulinidae; genus Platygyra; species Platygyra sinensis. Next base: position 2,106 of record JAHPZR010037979.1, on the reverse strand, counting down.
TATTTAAATTATAGTGTACGTTGTCAGAACATCTTTTCTTTACGTTTATCTAATTCATCGTTTATTTGATGAAAATGAAAAAAAAATATAAGAATAAAAATAAAACATAAAAAAGATCCAGGAAACCAAACTTCGTGCCATTCCACGTTTTCAGGCGGGAAACAGGAGAAACAGTGAGTTTTGTTTCCCCGAGACCCTCAATTAATGTTTAAACGTTGAGGTCGAGGGGAAACAAAAACTCACTGTTTCTTGAAGGGCCGGTCATTAAGTGTTTTATTATACCTCCCGACTCAAGAATAGAAAAAGCTCCGAAAAAAATGATTTGCTTGACGCCATTGCATACACTGGCTGCACTCTCAAAATTGAGCGGATGCCAAAACCAACCTGTCCTATCTAAAAATCACGATAACAGTCTTTTTCGCAGCTAACAAAAATTATAGACAATACTATAGCTGCTTTGGCGTCTTCTAATGCTTAACTCAAGCATTTTGAGTTTGATTTGATCAGGAACAGCATATTTTGTTGTAAATTACACAAATACTTTCCTATCTGGCGATGGCGATCGACGAGCGAGTTGACAAACATGGGCAACCCATTTTTGGCGCCAAACCAAAAGCTTGAAGACACAAAACGTTCATATTTCCCTTTTGTTAATCTGCATGATATGCTTTTGCGACTATAACTCCATTTTTGAATAATGAACGCCGTCTCTTATGAGAAACGTCCTACTTCAATAGCTTTTCAACATCAGGCCGACTGGTACACAAATTTCCCGCAGTTTCATGGTGCACAACGTGATCACGTGCGAGTCTTAAGTTCAAGTTGTTGTTTCCCTAGGGAGTTAGTGAGTTTTATTCGTCCTAGGGAGTTAGAGAGATTGAACCCACGGCATGCTCTCCAATCGGAGAACGTATTTGAGTTGGGAGGTATAACAAACCTGTTTGCTTATTCCCGAAAAGTGAGCATCATATGATGGTTTTTCAATCGGCTCATTGTGTAGCCTATGTAATCCCCTAAAAGTAAATAAATGAATAAATAAATAAATAAATAACTAAACAAACAAACAAATAAATGAATGAATAAATAAACAAACAAACAAATAAATAAATAAATAATAATGGGAGAAAGAACGTGCCCTGGAAGAGGTTTCACGTCTTCAGTTAATTAGTAATAGCCTCTTAACTGACAACTGGCAAATGACACAAGATTAAACTGATAACTGACATTTGCGCCCGTCCCACCCTCTCAATCCCCCATTCACATCTTTTTATTCTGCCAACACAAAGGCTTTTAACTCCTGGCAGAAATTCAAATTCCCGTTTTAGCGTCATACAGTACATAGATTCCCTGCGGCTACAGTCATGCCTGCTAGTGTCCATTAACGGTGAGTGGAACAATATGCACAATACTTTAGTTTTTCTAAAACCCGTTCGCAAGTTGTTTACTGATTTCTGTTTTGTCTACCCCGTGATTGTTAACCTGTGAGTTCACTGCTGTTCTTCCCTGTTGTACTGCACTGTTTATACCTGCGTTCCATCAACATTATACAAATTACTGCAATGGTCCAGACCTTACACCAGTCCACGCATATTCAATGCGACCACAACCACTAACAACAAATATTTCATAACGTCACTTGTTTATGTTTAAATAATCGTCCTTGAAAGAACTGCTGAAACACGAAAAATCTAACAGGGCTAGCTACCTTTCTATCTTTTTGCCTCCTTCCTAACGATTTTTTTTCTCTCTCATTTTATCTAAAATATACTTCTCGTGTATTACTAACATTTTAAACATTATTAAACGGATATGGGTTAAGAAGTGGAAGAGTACAAGGTTAATATATATAAATGAGGTAAATGAAGCAGTTAGTTGTTGTTATTTCCCCGCTCAAAACTACACAATTATTTCATATCTAGGGGGAAATTTACTGTGAATCGCTGATCAACTTGAGCATAGTGACGCGATCCTAACTGCTGAAAATGTGCGATTCTCCTCAGAGCCTGCCATGTAAAGGTCCTTCCAATTCGGCTGAATGGCGGGGTTGGTTCAGTGGCCTAGTGGTAAGGCATCTGACCGGTAACCAGGAGACCCGGGTTCGATTCC
>JAHPZR010037978.1:0-11367 GCA_019787425.1 Platygyra sinensis | reverse complement strand
ATAATATTGAAGAAAATGAAATAATTAGGCGCCTTTTGATAAAAAAGGGTAAAGACATTGATCACTTTCCAGTCCCCAATTCTAAAAGTGTAAAAAGACAGTGTTACCATTATAAAAGAAAATGATCATATATTTTTTGGATTTAGACTGCTTTTCAGCTTGCAGTTTTCTATTTAACATCAATTCAATATGAGCACGAATAATGGGTAATTGTGAGTAATTGGGCCTGACCTACATGTAGAGATTGTACCTGAGTCTTTTCACAATCTTTTTTTATCTTGACCAAAGCCTGTCAAATTTGGGGTAAACATGTGTCCTTATTTTAGTGTTGTGGAAGGGGTAGGAGAGGTTGGTCGCCTTTATATACAAACAATTTGATTTTTTTTTTTGATTAACTATCTTGTCTTGATATTGTAGCTAGTGTGGGCGGTGAATTCAGACACGTCTGTCGACAAATTGCGTCTTGTCAGGCACAAAATTAATCTGACAGTGCTAGATCTTAAAACCGTCTTGTTGGGCCTTGTCGGCTAGCGTTGGCGGTGGACCAGAGACATTTGTCAAGGTTTGTGCGTTACCTCAGCCAATGAGGAATTGGTCATGCGAAGTCACGTGAACAAGCCTCTTTCAACATGACTAGAGATCGATTTGAGGCCGCCAAGACTAACGCGGTTAGTCGCGACAAAACATCGGCTAGTGGTACGCAAGCTGGTGTCCTTAACAAGTTTTAACCGGATTTGACCCCAACCAAAAGTCTACAGTTCTACTACAAAAAATCGGCTAGTGTGTGGCAGCCTTTAGACTTAATGCACACTAAAAATGTTGAATTCTTATTTACAGGGGGAAAGAAAGGAGGATATTACCATGATGACATCTGGAATATAAAGTACCTCCCAAAATTCCTCTGGGGGCATCTCAGTGAAAAGATTGGTAAACATCTTCATAGTCTACTGTTGATTTTTCTGAGTATAATGTACAAATCAATGAATGTGAATTTAGCCTTTCTGCAGACAGTACCTTAAATCTTGAGTTCCTCTTTAAGGTATGGAGATTACTAATTAAAAAAAAAAAAAATTGTACCAGGTTAGGACCACAGGGGGAAAAAGTAGATCTTTGCAAGGGCTGTTGGAATCCACAAGAAGTTAGCCTTTAGTTTTTTTTTATAGATAATTAGCCTTCAAACTCAACGACAATGCTGACATCAGCACTTTTCTGGAAAAAAAGACAGAAAGGATTATAATATTTCTTCATAGATTTCCTTAGATTTTGCCTTAACATACAGAAAAGCAAACACATTTTATAAAGATTTAAAAACTACATGGTAAATGGTTAACAAAGAAGCCATTTTTGGTATGTTTTGAATTATACAAAATTGTTGCAACTGTTACAATGCTTTCCACTAAAATACAGTCCAAATTCCTTTTGCTCACAACCAGAAACTACATCTAATCATGTGTTGCCTTTTCCATTCCACAACATAAAATGTAGGGTTAACCATGCATTTTTGAAACTTATTGATCTTTTTTGAGAACTTTGACTGTGCCCAAATAAATTTTTTCCTGTTACCTACCCAGTGAGAAAAGCATTTGTGTTTCTCGCACTTGTTTTGCACGCACACTAGGCCATCCGCAGGTGCATGTTTACAGTTGGAATGGATTTCAGTATAACTTTTGACTGATAACAGCTAGTTTTTCAGCTGGAAGATGTTAACAGTTAGTGGTTAGCGATATGCTGCTATTCTGGTGTTCTTTTGGTCACAGTAAGAAAGTTTTGCTTTTGTTTTAGGTGTGTACTCGGTAGCGTAGTTAATTGCATCAATGTCAACCCAGTGTGTGAGAATTTTAGGCTTAATTAAAACACGATGGGTGTCATTTTGTATCTTTTGTGATGGACATTTCTGGAGCTAAGTTTAAAGAACACTGCTTTAATATTTCTAGAGACGTTCTTGATTGAGTGTTGTACTATTTTAATACATATAATCTAACCTTAGTATGTTATGTTGTATGTTATTTTTATCCTGTAGCTTTTGAGAAAGCTACAAAAGAACAAAGAATGAGAACTGAAATATCCCAAGCTAAAAAGGAGGCCAATTTTTATTTACAAAAATGTGGAGAAAGGAAAAGCTATAGATGCCATGGAAACAAGGAAAAGAAAGAGGGCTGATCAAGTAAGACTACAGTGTACAGTATACCAACAATTCACTCAGTAAAAATACACAGTCATGTAAAGACAACTGCACTGTATATCCCACAGATATTTGAACATACTTTATTCTCAGCTTCCTAAGCAGAGGTAAAATCGACCCCCACCCGCCCACTCTTACAGCAGTCAAACAGTGAGTGCACAATCTCAGCAGAATTATTGCTGGAAAATTTTAAAGAATTCAAACTTTAAAGATAAGGAGGTTATAAGCATTTGTTGTGGAGAATCTAAGAAACTTCAGCTTTTCAGCTAGTAAATTCCTTTTCAAGTGGTAAATGTTTTGGCAACATTTTGTTATGCGTTTTTTCACATTTCTGACATTTCACAAGTCATCAAGTTTAAGCAAAGGAGATCATACCTGTCCAGTGCTTGGATATCTGATCTTAATTAGCTTAGGTTTTTACGATTTTATTTCTCCGTTTTCACCCTAGTTTTAGTGTCAATTTCAGGAGATGTATCAAACACTCGAGACGATGTTTAACGACAGTTTCAAACACCTCGAAGTACGTGTACATAAAATTGCTCCGCTGCGCATGGTATTTCCAGATTTGTTTTTGATGGTGAAAATGTGCTAAAACATGGTCTGTGGTGTTTGATTTATTTTTTAAAATTTGCACAAAACTTAAGGCAAGTATAACTGTAAGTAAAGTGGCGTTGAATTTATTGTTTATTTAATATTAATCGTATTTAACAAAATTTTCGAAACCCACGTGATTCGCATGTCAATTACATTTGTGCGTGCGCTTTAATGGCTTCCTTCGCAATGTTTCTTTCAGATTTCAAAACTTAGGAAAAGCGCTACAGACGTTTTCGCTCAAAAGAAATTCTCAAGACATTTTTAATTCCGAAATTAGTTATAGATATGATTGCTCCCTCACTCGGTCCAATTACTATTACTTATTTCAATATTTGTGTTTGTGTTTTGACCGCTGTGTGAAAGGAAGCCTAAATAGGCCACGTTCGATATATCAATATTCTAACATAGCTCCGAGGCTTTCAGGACAAACTTCTATATTTGGTGTTGTGTTCTTTGTATCTAAGTCTCTTTTGGGAATTGAGGAACAAAAGAAACCTGAAAAATTTGTAATTGCTTGAATATTGATTTATCGAACGTGGCCTATTGGTCTGGATATTATGAGGAAAGTTTGTTTGATGACGGCTTGGTCCATACTGAAGATTATATATGTAGTTACGAAAAAGAAATTAAGAAAACTTGATGTCACGTCCAACGTTAACTTTATTTATTTGTTTGAGAACTTCAGTGCATGTTATTCTCATTTGCTTTTTAGAAACCTGTTGAAAAAAGATTGAGAACTTTTAAGCAGCATCAAGCCATAGAAGGCACCAAAACAAAAAAGATTCTTCCTGAGAAATCCGCACCGAAAGAAACAGGAAAATCACTCAGTAAAGATCTGCTAAGAAAGGTAAAAAGAATTCATAATTTACTATCTGTTTCAAACTGTACATCCAGAACTAAATTCTCTCTTAATCTGGGCCTTAGTGTGTTATCTCGCTGACTTGATGGAGGATACCTAAACTTCGAGCCGGGATCCGAGCCAGGATTCGAGTTAGCATGAGTTTTGAACACGACGTGTCGCGTGGCCTGGTTCTTTGTTTGCGTTTAAAACCCCTTTTTATATTGTCACAAGTCATGCGGAGTAACGCGTAAGAAGTGTACTGTTTGTGCAACTGTTTTGCCACACACATTACACATAAACTGAACTCATGAAAAATTTGAATAATTTATGTTCAAGAAAGTTTGAAAGCTCGAAGAAACCCACGTCCTCTCATCTGGGACGAGTACATTTTACTCTCGAGCAAGTAACTTTGATCCACGGACAAGAACCCCGCGCAGGCAAACCATCCACCGACTAAATTTTTGATAACGATTTGTAAACAAAGAGTAAGTTTTAGGCACTTTTGTGTTTTGTTGATTGCTTGATGCGCAATCGTTACCTAGCACGTGATCGAAGTCTGCCCCAATCAAATTTCTTTCCACGACCAAATATAGCCGTGTTCGGCACAAAAACTTATAATTTCAACATTTTTTGCACTGTGTTAAAATCAATCTCAACATCCACGTATCGAAACTTTCGAAACTATACACGAAAAAAAGCCTTATTATTCCCACAGCAAAAACAATGAAGCCTTTGCGAGCATTTTTTGAATGAAGAAATCCAACTATTAAAATCTCTGTGGCAAATCAAGTTTTCTGGTCGAAATACACTTGGACGACGCCAAAAGGAAAAAAAAACTTTCAGTGTTCCTGGATGTTGACTTAAATAGTTTTTCATTCACCCGACTGAAACTATTTTTCATTCACCAAATCAAAAAATATATATATAGACTATATACACTCGCCGGCTTTACAAATTCGAAAATGTGCCTGTGCCCTGTGTTAAATTGATGTGGAGAAGCAGAATGGTTTTTAATTCTACTTGCAAGTCAGTAGCGAGCAACACACTGGCTCTATAGTTTGGATTCTGATCACGTGATCAAAATGGCTGGAAAAGCTCAGTAAAGGTGCGGAAAGGAGTGGATCTTGGCTGGGATCCTGGCTTTATTCTTAGTTTATCTCGACTTTGTGTGATTTTTAGTGATTTTTGCGTTGTCTATTTTCTAGGTTTTTACCTCGACAACTGGAAGATGACAATGGATGTTTTGGCAGAACTGCTACGTATTTCTGAACATTTGCTCAAAGGTTATGCTGAACTATAAAGCCATTCATTTCATTTTATCGGCCTGCCTTCAGTTACCTGTAGTTATATGTACTTTAAGGCCAGTTTCAAGACTTTCACGAAATGAAATCATTGATCGAAAGGCGATTCATGTAAGTTTGTAGCCTGCGTAGCTGGCGGGATTTCGCGCGCAAGTACATGCATTTGTTTTGGTTGCGAAGCCGTGAACGCGATTGGCGAGGAATATGGCGGCTCCGCCGCCGCTCGCCCGCTCACGCATCCCGCCATCTACGCAGGCTAGTAAGTTTGCTACTTGTGCATGCATGTAGTTTCTAGCGCTGGTTTCATTCGTGTTTCTTAAGTTCTCTAATATTCCGTGTCTCGACCCGATTGTCTGCCTTGTTCCTAAACTTGAACTCGTTTCCAGATAGCCAAGGTTTTTAAACAATTTGCGCCGACAAAGACTTCCAGCATTTATGATCATTTTCGATCATTTTAAAACATTCCTGAAGATGTCCGTGGACTTCAAATAAAGATCCGAGGCTGTTTCGACCCATTCCTATTTAAATACATTCTGTTTCAAATGCAAACAACCACTAATCCCGAGACAAGTGACAAATGCCGGGAAGCAGAGTGAAATACGACGAGGGTAATATGGAATGGCTTACCGGCGTTCTGATTAGCTGTATGGCGTGTGGTACGGTTCTGTCAGTCGCCGGAGTTATCATTGTTGTTGTTTCGGCGTGATCATTGAATTTCGAATTACAATTTTTTCTTTTTCGATGAAGGGAGAGTGAAAAAGAGAAAGGTACTTCAAAAATTGTGATGTTATGTCCTTCGATGGATAATAGCCGAGATAATGAGAATTTTAGACAATGAATGAGAGAGAGGACATTAAACATACAACTCATCAAGTGATGAAAGTTTCCCAGCCACGAATCAGCCTATCCTTGTGTATACGTTTTAGCATTGTGGAAGCCGGCTAAGACTGAAAGCTAGAATGCCGGTACTGAGGTCACGTTACGAAGCAACGGCAGTAATGGCAAAATATTAATACTTTTTGGCGAGAGACAGGTTGATTTGTTGTCGTTATTGCCTGATTTCAAACCGAAAAAGACTAGGTACGAGTCTGTAAATTATCAGATAAGCGACTATTGCTCCACATAGTCAGAAAGAGCACACCAAGATTCACAAAATCCCCAAGTTTGGTGTTAATCAGGCCAGTTTTCACTGAGATAGAGTGATTTAAAAACCTCAAAATTAACAAAGAAATGTGTGGCCATTCGGACGCTGTTTCGATAGCGCCCGGATGGCCATACATTCCATTGTAAATTATAACATTACTATCTGACTATTGGGTCTATTTACACCAAACTTGGGGATTTTGTAAAGCTTGGTCTGCACAGTTTATGACTCTGTGGATTAATAGTTACTAATCCCATAATTTACAGACTCGTACCTTGTTCTTCTCGCGGGTTTGAAATCTGGCAATTTTTTTTTCTTTCACTGGACTCATTCATCAAGGTAGGGACGCAATTAAGATTGACCTTGATGTTCGTCTTTCGATGTTTATCTTCATTAGCTATTTGCTTCCTGCTGTGTAAAAACCTGTATCATGACAGACAGAGGTGAACTCCATTCAGAACCATTAAAGCGAAAAGTCTTTCTTAAAAATTGGAATTTTCGTCCACTGTATTTTAACGGACAATATAAAGGCAATGGAATGATTGCAAAATTCTTTTTTTTGTCAGTTATCGAACACTTAGAAGAACAGACTAGAGCACAGAGCATAGTCCGATTCGCCTGCCCCAATTGTGCGGTCATCCGATTAACGTGCATATAATCATGACGATGTCATTTAACAAACAATTAACTTCTTAAAATAGTGTACAGCGAGTTAATTAGAAGTGTCTGGAACATATTCACGATTATTCAGTTCGAATCAAAAGTTAACTGAACCTGGTCCGATGAGGAAACTTTGTATATTTCCACTGCGCGCACAAGTTAAAAAGGAAAAAACACAGAAGTTGTTGCAAAATATTTGGCATACCACTGAGTTCTCTCGCTTGTTAAAAACTAATTAACTCAGCAGCGTTCCTTTCGTGCCTGCTTGTTTTCCATTGTGTTTTTAAAAAAACTTATTTTGTTATTCTCAGAACCTAGGAATTTTAACAAAGAAGACACCAGCTGGGTCTGAAAGTTGTATTCAATTGACAGACTTCATGTCGCTAAGAGATGACAATTTCAAACGTAAATTTTGGAGCGTTTTGCTGCACTGATAAAGTAGTTGAGGGGGAGGGGGACTGGGAGGGGAAAGTGAAGGTGGGCATATGTACTGTCCGTGACCGGAATATGTTTGTTTCACCTTCACAGTATTGAACTCTGGGTCTGCGGTAAACGTTGGCGAAGCCGTGTTTTAAGACGTGTTTGCTCGATGTCTCAAAATAATCGCAGCGTGGCTAATTGTCAAGTTTGTGGTCAGTTTTAATGTCTGCGGGAATTGGAAGAGGAACCAATCACTGGTGTTCCAATATAAGCAAATGTACCGAAACATCCAATATTTTTTTATTTGATAGTGGTTTGACAGGAACTTTATTTTGTTTTGTGCCTTTACATTCCAGTTTTTTCTTTCTTAATTATTATATGGCTTGTGTGTTCTCGAAACGGGTTAATTTCAGTATACACTGGCTTTTCATTCATATAAGAATTTATTTTAAAAGAATATCGAGGCTGAAATGTGCAAAATTTTAAGAACATTTTACAAATAATACGGGGGCTGAGATTTTGAAAAGAATTTTATTGGTCATAATTCTGTGGTTTGAACATTTGTAAGTGCAATACAATTATATTTTTTAACTTAACCGTAGCCAAAAAAAAAAAAAAAATACAAAAACACCACCAGCAGTATGTTGGATGCTCATACATTTCTGTAAGAAGTTAAGGGTGTCACACCAGGCTTTATTGCTACAGTCTGGCTCCAAAATTACTTCATCGCCACCTCAAACACTAAACACTTGTGATTGTTAATACTGTTTGATATCTTAAACAGAAATGTCATGCGCTTTAATCTAAGAATTTTCACAACAACATTTTCAACGCAAAATCGGCAAAAAATGAGAATATTCAGCCTGCGCCGGAAAAACAATATCAGTGTTATAAAAAAGGGTGTATTTCATTTCTCTATTTGGAATGGACTTAACTTCTCTGCTTCCAAAGAGTTTCGTTATTTCTGCTACATTTAGCTAATGGAAGAAAGGAAGATAGCCCAGGAAGAAAAGCTAATATTACCGTAAAACTTCTTCAGCGCTCGTTTAGTTCGAACTGATCAGTCTACCATAGTAGATTAATCTCTTCAACAATTTATGTTTATAGCGGGCACTTACATCGATCCGCGAGTCGCCTTCCCTGCTAGATTCGCCGGGTTTTGTTGTCTCCTCCCGATATTTTTGTATAAAAAATTCAGGTTCCCCTGCGGCGATAGATCAAATCTATTTTTAAGCAATCAATGAGATGCATGTAAAGATAACGAAGGTCATTAATCTGAAGGCTATAAAGGATATTAGAAGATGTAAATGTTTTCGAAGCTTATTCAAGCACATCAACGGCTTCAAAGTTACTCAGGTTTTGCGTTTTAAGCGGGGAACTTGGTAAATTTCCAGTCTCAGTAAGAGACTGACTAAGCAAGGTGGAGAAAGAGACACGGTGATTTAAGGTGGAAATTTGTTTCAGTACCGAATGTCCGAAGCGACTACAACAAACTGAACAATATAATCAAGACTACAAGTCTGTAGAGATAAACACTGTATGCTGAACCACTCAAAGCAAAACAGGTCTACAGTACAGTGTGATTTGAAAACTTACAAGGAGAAGATGAACAGCAGCTTAGAGAACTTAACAGACACAAAACGTTCATCAGGAAACCAGCTTTGTTCCCTGTTGAAACAAGTGCAAACTGGAAACGACATCACGTTTGCGGAATTCCGTGCGGTGTGTGCTTTCATCTCCTCTGCAAACGCTTTCTTTTCTGTTCTGGCTATTCTTGGTAACCTTGTGATTATTGCGGCTTTTTATCGATCTGAATCACTGAGGACACCATCCAACCTGCTCTTGCTTGGTTTGTCGTTTTGTGACTTGTTCGTCGGCTTAGTTACTCAACCTTTGTTTGTGGCTGAAACAGCTTTAGTCGCCGCTAATTCAGGCGTAGCTTGCACACTCAAAGATTTGTATGTAATATTTCTGTTCTTGTTTTCGTCGGCTTCTATGCTGCACGTTTGTCTAATCAGCGTCGAACGTTCCATTGCCATAGTTCATCCTTTTAAACATCATCGCTTTATAACCAAAAAGAAAGTTCTGCTAGTTTTTCTAGTGTTTTGGATTTCATGGGCGCTGTTAACCATTTTCACTCGACGGGAGCATGGTGGAGGCCTCATAGGCTACTCGCGTATGGCGTTCGTTATTTTCAGCGCTTTAGTGGTGCTTGTGATAAACATCCGACTGTGGATAGAAGCTCGGAGACATTCAGCGCTCATTCGCCTGGTAGAAAATTCTGTGCAAAGTCACTCGACATCGGAAAGTTCAGAAACTAGAGGGGTGCGCGCTATGACCTCGCGAGATACCAAGGCAGCAAAGACAGTTGTCCTTATCATTGGTATCATGATTTTCTGTAATTTGCCGCTCATAGCAACATTCACTGCACGCAAGTTTTACAATGTGCGTGGAAGAGTGGCGACTCTGCTTTGGTTTGCTGCAAACACTATTGTTCTGTTAACTTCAGCACTGAATCCTGTAATTTATTTCTGGCGTAGAAGAGAGTTCAGGATGACCGTTAGAAGAATGTTTGGTTGGCAAAATGCTGTTGGACTGCAGCAGTAATAAACAGCTCGTTTTAAGTTACCCTAACAAGACGAGAACTTGACCAATTAGAAAGAATTCTAGAACGCCTGTGGTCTCCGTTCTGCCGAATCATCATATACACTGCTTTTAGAACGGTAGTTTTGGACTTTGCCACCGTGTATTGGAGAAGAGAAACTTTACTTCTCGATTTCGCTTCACTTTTTTTGGTTGTTTGAAAGTTTATGATTTTATTAGACAGGTCAAACGATTTCAAGCCAGTAAAGTGAATTGAAAATAAAATGAAACAAACAAACTGTGTTTATCAACACTCGAGGTTGCTTTGTGTTGGTAATAAAATGGTTTCGTCGTTGTTGCAAAAATATGATTTCTATTTTCTTGTGGAACTTTAGTCTAAGTATACATGCATTTCTTTATTTATAGAGACAAAAACTTGAATTAACGCGAAAACGGCGAAAATTTCCTGTAATAAGTAACAATCTAGTCAGAGAGGTAAGCGAAAAAATTCACACATCCCTATTCTGATCCAGATGTCTTATTGATCCCAGACTTCTGTTGAAATGGCTTTTCTTTCAAGGGGCCCGTTTCTCGAAGCTCCCGGTAATTACCGGGCCCGTTAAGCTGTTTTGTTTTCCATTCCAGATGGGAGTTTCAAAAGCTCTGAATATCACACAGTAAAGTTATCAGCTGAAGAAACAAAATGGACTTTAATAGAGTTCAGAACACACCCTACTTTTCTTGAGATTTTGTTTTCAAAATCTGATTTCGGCCGTTAAGTTACTAGCCTGCGAACGCAGACGTATTTCCGCCTGTCACTGGTTCCGCCGAAAATATATTTTCGGCGGAACCAGTGACAGGCGGAAATACGTCTGCGTTCGCAGGCTATTAAGTTACCGGGTCTTTCGAGAAACGGGCCCGAGGCCAGTGCACGCACCGTTGGTTTCATTCACGTGATTTCTAAAAACTGATCACGCGATGACGAATTTCATGCTCGTGTGATGAGTGAATCTCTGCCGTCGGGAAAGTTGCTTCGCAGTTTGTTTTCAAGTTTGTTGAGTTTCGCACTTTCTACCAAGATACAATCCAGGATATATTGCCGGGAAGAGTTGGACAGATGCAAATTCACGGCATGGATAAGACTTGCCTCGAACTTGGTAGTTTTGAGGAGCCACCCGTGCCAAGAGATGTTTGTCATCACGTGATTTCTTTTTTGAATCACGTGAATAAAACCAACGGTGCTTGAAACGGCAGGAAAAAGCTATTTTAACTATGTTTTAATAAACTTCTGGGATCATAATAGTGTTTAAAATCTGTACAGTTTGCAGAGCGTTTGAAGCTCAGGCAATCAAATTTTCTTGATTGTCTTCGGTGCAGTTCCATCATTCCCAGCCCAGGAACCTTTAACGCGGTGAATTTATCAATCGTGATTACTGATGGGCAAAGCCAGCGATCGAACGAAATTAGAATAACGAGGCTTACGTCACAAACTTTTTGAAATTTTTTCAAAATTTTTCATGCTCTTCTTTTCCTTATTTCTGCCGCTCGTTTGTCTGGTCTTGTTACATTCATTATCCGACAGAATTACGACACCGATTCAAACAAACATCGAATTTCTGCCGTGTCGAGTGTAATATTGTGT
>JAHPZR010037977.1:0-16665 GCA_019787425.1 Platygyra sinensis | reverse complement strand
TTTTAAGGTTAGGCGTGCTAGCTAGACATATTCTTGCAGTTTCAACCCCGGAAACTACAAGTTAATTACTAGTTAACTAGAAGTAGTTACAATTATATTATATTCGTATATCTATATTACTTTGTTTATCTATCCTTTAAACGTAACTACTAGTTAAATCAAACATAAACCTACCTATTACCTAGTTTTAACCGTACATTTTTTTTCTTGCACCTTATTTAGGTAGGCCTTAATAAATTAGCACGTTTGAATACATTTATGTACACGACACTTACTGATCACTGACTATGGACTGATGATAATCACCAACATTGGATAATCACCAACATTTTACACTAAAAGAGCATGATCAAGACCCACGATGGTTCACTTTGAAGGGAATCACTCTTTTGTCGAACGTACATGGCAGAGGATTACAACATCGATACCGATTGTTACTGGGGGTCTTACATCTAACAAAAAATTCCGGTCCGAATTTCTGGAACTCAGTAAATAATGCTTATGGCCATTTGAATAGCGTTTTCCGATGACAACTTCGCGAAGTATGGTACCCAAATTTGAAAATGTCATACCAGTTTAAGGATGTAGCGATTAGATGGTTCTCATAACGGCCGAAACGTAGCATTTCACGGATATCTTAGAACCTTTCCCAGGAAATGTTCGTACCATTTACTCCGGAAGTTTTGGGCCAATGTAAAACACCATTCGGCATTACTATTTGATTCAGGGTTAGTGCATGCGAAGACCCTGGCTTCAAAATTTCATTTTATAACATAGCAGACCTACTCAATAACTAAAGCAAAGCGCGCACTTTGTAATGTAGCTCAATAAAAAGACCGGCTCTGTTGATCTAATGTCTCAATGCGGGAGCCCATCAAGGGCTCCTGCTCAATGTTGTTATAAAACAAATGGTAAACGCCATAACGTGCACTATTGAGTTATGGATGCACTTGGAAGGTTTGCTAAGCACTCAAGAAGAAAGAGTCGCACTCAGCTATCGCCTCGTGCGACTCTTACGCTTCTTTCGTGCTTAGCAACCTCCCGCGTGCATCTATTTGACAAATAGATTTTATGTTGCCGTGAGTCTGTTCAGTAAAAGATCAAAGATGACGTCAAAATGTGGAAAGAACAAAAAAGTGGCACACGAGGCGTAGCCGAGTGTGTCACTGATGTTGTTACCACATTTTGCCGTCTTCTGTGATCTATTACTGAACAGACGCACGGCAACATGGAATCTATTTGTTCTGTATAATAACGAAAGGCCTCTTTATTTCAAAATATTTCAACATAACGCGAACCTTTGCCCCGCCATTGCCTTCTTTGGCGAAGACGAAAAAAAAACTATTTGACGTAATCCATTATCTATACAAAATGAAGCAATTTAATTGGTTACTGTGCGTAGCAAAGAATTGTGATTGGTCGAGGAAAATCACGCCACTGTCAAACCTGACTCGAGCGTCGCTCCTTGGAATGAAAATTTACAGTGAAAGCAGAATTAAACTGCGAAATTTCAAAATCTTAAAGAAAATGCTGGAAAAATCAAGTCAGTTTTCGTCATCAGAGCAGCCCTATGAGCCGAAAAGCTTGGACGTTGCCTTAAAACTTGCAGGAGTTGAAAAAAATACACTCGGATAACTTGTGGTTGCGGTCAGTCTAGAGGCGCCATTTGATTCGAGTTTTGAATCGGAAAGGAGCGTAAATCACGATGGAGATTTTTGTCTTCTGTGGTAGATGATTCTCAAATTCGTTTGATGTATTGTCGGAGACACATTTTAGCTGGCGATACTGTGGGCCGTGAGCTGTGGTTAGCTACACTTAATTCGCTGCAGTGCCTGAAATGGACAGGAACATTCGCATCGGAAAGGAAGGTTAAGTGTTTATGCACCTATCAATGTCAAGCCGGCGTGGGGGGGGGGGGGGGGATGCGGGGCTTAGGGCAGGGATTTGATCGATCGCTTTGGCCCGGGGGTAGGGCATTTCAATCATCTTGCTGTCCGGGGGTAGGGATATTTGAATGCCCTGCAAACATTTGCAACAAATCATTTCCCGGGGTGGGGAATTTCAGTTAGATTTGACCTCCCATTTTGCCCGGAGGTAGGGAATTTTACAGCAATTTTTTTGGAAAATGTCAAATCCCCGCCCCACCGTTTATTGATGACTGTTTCAGTAAGCGCACGTAATCTGACTTGTCCATTACAACCACTCCTGTTCCTTTATCAGGCTTAGTGATAATAATGTCGTTCCGCTTCTTTAATTGGCCAATTGCTCTTAGCATTGCTATAGGTGGTGCTGGAGTCTTACTTTCGGTGTAGTATAGAGCTATGCATATGGATCGCAATGTCGAAGCTGCTAGTTCTCTCTTCTAGTTTTTATCACTTATCTTTTGTAAACCGCTTAGTACATATTTCATATTTTTATCGCTTTTTGTTCATGGATGTGACGTAACATCCATGAGTTTCGTGGGCAGTCCAATAGCGATCACTCACTCGATTCTGATTAAATTTATTCATCAAAGTTGAATTAAACACTTTTGCACCTACCTCCCCGCTAAGTATAGTTTTTGTCCCAAACACTTCTTAGCGTATGTTTGGCTTGTTTATCAGGGTACTAGAGAAGGAGCAATTTTTGTGCGGCAAAAATGGCGGAACTCGTCACGGAGGTCGAAGAGTCGGTCAAAGATGGTTTTTCGTTCGATCTGTATACAGGAATTCCTCGTAGGTTGAAAATCGCGAAGTTATTCTATAAATAAAAGTTGCTGTTGTTGTTCTTGTTGTTGTTACACTAAGGAACAGTAGGTGTTACAAATCGACGTCGCAATCCTAAAAGCCCGGTAAAAGCGACGTGAATGGAAATCTTATCAAGTAATGATCCAGGTAAGAACTGTACCATTTTCTATTATTCTGCGGCAATAAGCTTTCCCCACATTGAAACGGTAATTTTTTCAGACCAAGAATTTATCAACTGATGGAAAGCGGGTTTATGAAATAAAATGCATTTAAACTCTATTCTGAAAGGTAGTTTCTTTGTGTGTAAAAGTTTCAACCACTGAATCACAACTGTCGTAAACAAAGACAATAAAAGCCTCGCATTTTTCAGTGGTCCCCACATAGGATTACTGTGGTATTTAGATTCAGAAGAGATTTTGCTGAAATGAAAAGAGTTGATCAGTTAAGGATAAATAAATATGCAGCTACCTGAAGTTTTGGTAAGTTTTGCTGATTGAGCCGATCAGAAGTATGATAGAACAATAGCAATGTTTTGCTTAAGTTAGCACCTTTCTGCATTCCTTGCCGCGTAGTTGCCTCCTTCTTACATGGACTGTAACTTAACCCTTTCAGTGCCAAGGACGTACTTAGAGATTTTACTCTGTCTAACGCCAGACGATTTTACTCGTCAAAGGGAAACCCCTTCGCACTGAAGAGGTTAAAAAGCTACGATGTCTATCGACAACAGTCCTGAGGACGGATGCCGTGTCATCTGGAAGCCAAGGTATCGTTGTTTTTTTTGTCTTTAAAAACATGCTATAAGAGCACTTTAGAGTACTGTTAATATAGATTCTTTCGATTCCGAAAATAGTCGCATGACAAAGCACATGGTTTTCTAATCGTTCGCCATTTCGTGTCATTGTTGGGTGTTGTTCACAGAGTTGACTTCTTTCTGTTCAGTTGGAAATTTAGATTAATTGGTGTTATGGATGTCGTTTGTTCTGAAAATGCTGATAACAAGTCTCTCGTATAGTTGGGAACAAAAGCATTATGGCAACCCTCGACTGGCCGAAGTAATTCTAATGTGAAGCAACTGAATGTACAAACTGAATAGTTAGTTTTAACTAAACCAATTCCAAATATGTCATTGGTATCTATCGCTCAAAATCTAAAGTTACAAATTGAAAGTCAATTGATGCTCTAATTCATCTGAAGTCACAACTCGGTAATAACAGAACTTACAATTCTAACTCTACTGCTTGGGAATTTCAAATATATTGATCTAATGCAGAAAAATACAGAACAAAAGGCTTTAACAAAATATCTTATAACAGACAAAGGATACACTCAGTTGATTAACTGTCTATCATACACAGATAGATCTTGTTTATACCAATGTGCCGCATTGCGTACAATCAGCAAGTACCCTGGAGTCTTACTATAGACTATAGTGATCATAAGTCTATATTTCCAGGAAAGCTGTTTGAATATTACAATTTTCACCGTGTATCATATAAGATCATTTCATATTTAATTTAGCTGAATATGAAACTTTCCATGCCAAATAAACATCTAAATGTATCAAACAACTATTTGAATCACATAGAGAAAACAGTCACAACGTTTATTTGCAGAAACAAAGAATGCTTTGAATCCCATGTGTTTTTCATGTTCCTAAATTCGAATTCCTAGTCCTCATAAAGATTCAAAATTATATGTTACTCTACCAAAATTTCCAGATGCATGACATAAGAATAAATGTTTCAAGTTAAAGGAATAATTTTAGGACCTGACTATTTCTTGAGGAAGCATGCCATTTATAACTGTCATTTTCTTTCGTAAACCCTTTCTTGTGTTGAAATATCAAGCAACAAATATCAAGAAATAAAAAGTAATAAATATCACTTGAACGTACACTACAATTAGGTAAGTAGCTTATTTTGTTTTAGGGTTGAGGAAGGGGAGCGGAAAGGTCAGCAAATTAAAGATATACCTGTATAATTTTTCTGCATTCATTTTTATACCCTTTTAAAATATGTGATTATTATCTTTACTGTGTATTGCAGGTGAAGCAAGTTGTACTATTGTAATGTACACATGCCAATATCCAAGATGAACACTGCAGTAACAGCTAAAGTGTGTTGTAACATTGTTGAACCTGTGGAGACCCCCTACGGCTTGGGGTTCCCTGGCGTTTTATGGGCCGCCCCGAAGATGAGCGGCCGCGGGAATTAACATGGAGAACGTGCTGAATGTTGAACACTTTTGATCGTTGAGTTTCTTTAGTTAATTCATTATTGAGTAGCCTTAGAACTAGCTTACAACATGGTGTCAGAAAAAATAGAGCACGGGCTGAGAACTGTTCAGCGTCTTGAACGACAAGAAAGAGCAAGGCATTTACTGTACAAACCTTGGTTGAGTGACAAACCGCGATGGCTGAGCAAGAAACGAGAACTCCTGGTCCTTTGGTACTCGACGGTAATGCAGCGGACAACTGGAGGAAGTTTTTCATGCAGTTGAGTAGTAGATAATGTTGGGAATTAAGCCTTGTCTAGGTAGAGCCAGGTAGAGTTAGGTAGAGTAAAGTCACTAATATTCAAACTGTCTAGGTAAAATGCCTTCCTCCATACTAATGAGGTGCCTTCCTCCATACTAATGAAGTGCCTTCCTCCATACTAATCAGCGTCGCTCTAAACAATACAAACAATAAGGTTGCCTGGGCTTTCCCGCTAATAGTGAACCCTGATTGGAAAAAGATCTCTTATGTGTTAAAACTACAAGCGCGAATTTTAACGAAAACGCTATCGTTCTTGAAATCGCTTTGCCGCGAAAGTTTATCTCCGAGACTTTCAGTTTATTCGAAACGTTTATCATGAAGATGGCTTTTTTTCACTAGCGTCGATGATTTTCATACTGCTTTGAACGCTTGTTTAATTGTCCGTGATTGGGAAACGTTGACGAAATCTGACCTCTCAGCTTTGCTGATGAGAAGGAGAGAGAGAATTAACTCTTAGCTAGTGCTCGAGTTTTCCGCTCCGTTAGTCACGCACTGAACTCCACTTACTTTTAACCCCAGATTTGCATACAAACTCCAACGGAAAAGCCCACGGGACGGCTCTACCATTGAAGTGACAACAATAGAAGTTCAGAGCGCTAATTAATTGTCAACACGCGACAATAAATATTTTTCGAACAACACGTTTCTTGATTATTACTTGTTAATAGCGAATAAAAAAAAATAATACACAGAGATTTGAAATGAATTAAAATACATTTATTGACAACGAAAGCTCCAACAACTACGAAATATACATCTCAGTCATTATAAAAATCTACGATTGCGAATTAAATTGATTTCTATTTGGTCTATAAACCTAATAGATAACACAAAACAACTCTGTTTGTTCAAATAGAGTTTCCATACATATATTCAAGACCGAGAAAATGAACAAGTGCTTTTCAAAGACGTTTATTGCAATCCATTTTAACTCAAAGTTTACAACTCTCTGAGCTCTAACTTGTTAAGTACTACAGTTGTTCTTTCAATGCGGGTACGATCCAGTAACAATAATATGACGAATAAATTCAGTCTTTATCTTCATTTGGAAAATATAAGCTCACTTTCGATGTTTTCATGTTTTCGTGACACGTTGCACCACAGTCGTTACAACGGACAAAGACGTCTTTTATATTTCGTTGTCAACCGGGATGTCGTAACCACAAATGGGACAAATAGAATAGTTATCGTGCCAAAAGCATCCGGGACACTTAACCACTGCAGTTACGGACATATTTCTATTTTGACAATGACGACATGGTTTCGAGGTCTCTTGTTGCGTGATTCTTTCAGACTGGTCAGACTCGCTATCACTTTCCTCATCATTGCTTTCAGATTGACTTTCCTCGCCTTCACTACTGTCGCTACGGTCGCTGTCATCATCACCTTCCCTTTCGTTCTCTTGATAAACCCTTCTTTTTCTAGTAAATCGCTCAAAATCTTCCTGTTTTTTATTAAACGCGTACGCTTGTCAACTCCTAACTCTGCCAGACCATCCAGGAAGGTATTAAGCGCTCTGGGCTTGATTACCTCATCGTTATGAGGCAGCAGTATGTATTCCACTAACTCAGCGATGTTTGTTACAGGGATTATGCGGTTTTTTCGAAGTATTTGCCCACGTGGGGTCCAAAACAGAATATCTTTGGAAGCAGCCATACTGTGTAACAGGTCAGAAGCGCGTTCTCTGGAAACGGGTTTTGAGAGATTCTCTAAAACACCTTTAATTCGTGGTTCCTCATCGTTGCTCTGCTCATCGTCAGAAACATCTGTCTCGCTTGCTTCCTCAAAGGCTCCATTTCGCTTTCTCCATTTTCTTCATCATCCCAATGTACCATTCGCTTCATGCTCGACCCGCACTCGTCAAAAGCAAGATATGAAATGATCCAACTCATAAAGGGTTATTGCGTTTATAACATAAGAAATCCCAAGCTACTTATAACTGGGGCCAATAGGTCTTGAATAATCCACCACCCTCCTGCAAAAGAATATACTTTTTCTTCTTGTAGGGAACATTAGGTTCTGCAAGACTAATTAGAGCATCCTTGTATGGAAGCAATTTCTGCCTATTTTCATCGGGAAAGGGGATGTGTTGCTTGAGCACATTGTATAAAACTTGAACTAATGCGTGAACTTGTTGCGGAGTGGCAGTCCTTAATAGAAACTCGCATTGATGAATAGGACAATGCGCTAACAGTTGAAGAAAAACCGCGGTTGTTCTTTACTACCCGAGACATAATTGCAGACTGAACTAGAGACGCATGTTAACGGTTTTTTAAAGAATTGAGGTGGCGGTGATTTAATTATCTTAAATAAAACAATAGAATTGTGGTGGTGGTGGTTTAAAACAATAGAATTGTGGTGGTGGCGGTGGTGGTGGTGGTTTAAAACAATAGAATTGTGGGCGGTGGTGGTGGTGGTAGTGGTGGCGGTGGGGGTGGCGGTGGTGGTGGAGTTTAAACAATAAAAATGTGAGAATTTGTAAGCCTATGTAAACGAGGAACGTTTGACTTCATTCTCACTTTACACTTAGCTGTCACTTACTGTCGAGCTAGCTTTACACTTACTGTCGAGAGACCGTCTATCATCCAAACAGAGCGGAAATAAACAGTGGCATTCAACGGAAACATCCGTCATTCAAACAACAGACGAAATCCTAAATGCCATTGACAAAAAGAAAACTAACTGCAGTTGTCTTCTTGACCTAAGCAAAGCTTTCGACAGTATTGACCATCAAATACTTCTTGCCAAGTTACAGGACATGGGCGCGTCCAGATCCGCGATAGAATGGTTCGGAAGTTATTTAACCTCACGATACCAATATGTGCGAATAAATACAACTCTGTCGACCAAACTACCTGTTAGCTCTGGCGTTCCACAAGGGAGCATCCTTGGCCCATTACTCTTTAACATCTATGTTAACGACCTCCCTTCCCCAATAGAAATAGCCTAAAGTGCTAACTGTTAGCAGTCAGTTGTCGGCTGCCGAATACCAACTAATTTTGTTTTACTCGGATGAGTAAAAGCGATTATCAAAGCACCAGTCCGAATACTTAACAAGTTTTATATATTCATCTTTGTTTCCGCCGCGTACTATCGTGGAGTGAAATGACAAGAGTAGTTTGGTATCGGTCGACGTAACACTGCGATGAACAATTGCCTGGTACAGAAGGGAGGTCGTTAACATAGAGTTAAAGAGTAATGGGCCAAGGATGCTCCCTTGTGGAACGCCAGAGCTAACAGGTAGTTTGGTCGACAGAGTTGTATTTATTCGCACATATTGGTATCGTGAGGTTAAATAACTTCCGAACCATTCTATCGCGGATCTGGACGCGCCCATGTCCTGTAACTTGGCAAGAAGTATTTGATGGTCAATACTGTCGAAAGCTTTGCTTAGGTCAAGAAGGACAACTGCAGTTAGTTCTTTTTGTCAATGGCATTTAGGATTTCGTCTGTTGTTTGAATGACGGATGTTTCCGTTGAATGCCACTGTTTATTTCCGCTCTGTTTGGATGATAGACGGTCTCTCGACAGTAAGTGTAAAGCTAGCTCGACAGTAAGTGACAGCTAAGTGTAAAGTGAGAATGAAGTCAAACGTTCCTCGTTTACATAGGCTTACAAATTCTCACATTTTTATTGTTTAAACTCCACCACCACCGCCACCCCCACCGCCACCACTACCACCACCACCACCGCCACAATTCTATTGTTTTAAACCACCACCACCACCGCCACCACCACAATTCTATTGTTTTAAACCACCACCACCACAATTCTATTGTTTTATTTAAGATAATTAAATCACCGCCACCTCAATTCTTTAAAAAACCGTTAACATGCGTCTCTAGTTCAGTCTGCAATTATGTCTCGGGTAGTAAAGAACAACCGCGGTTTTTCTTCAACTGTTAGCGCATTGTCCTATTCATCAATGCGAGTTTCTATTAAGGACTGCCACTCCGCAACAAGTTCACGCATTAGTTCAAGTTTTATACAATGTGCTCAAGCAACACATCCCTTTCCCGATGAAAATAGGCAGAAATTGCTTCCATACAAGGATGCTCTAATTAGTCTTGCAGAACCTAATGTTCCCTACAAGAAGAAAAAGTATATTCTTTTGCAGGAGGGTGGTGGATTATTCAAGACCTATTGGCCCCAGTTATAAGTAGCTTGGGATTTCTTATGTTATAAACGCAATAACCCTTTATGAGTTGGATCATTTCATATCTTGCTTTTGACGAGTGCGGGTCGAGCATGAAGCGAATGGTACATTGGGATGATGAAGAAAATGGAGAAAGCGAAAATGGAGCCTTTGAGGAAGCAAGCGAGACAGATGTTTCTGACGATGAGCAGAGCAACGATGAGGAACCACGAATTAAAGGTGTTTTAGAGAATCTCTCAAAACCCGTTTCCAGAGAACGCGCTTCTGACCTGTTACACAGTATGGCTGCTTCCAAAGATATTCTGTTTTGGACCCCACGTGGGCAAATACTTCGAAAAAACCGCATAATCCCTGTAACAAACATCGCTGAGTTAGTGGAATACATACTGCTGCCTCATAACGATGAGGTAATCAAGCCCAGAGCGCTTAATACCTTCCTGGATGGTCTGGCAGAGTTAGGAGTTGACAAGCGTACGCGTTTAATAAAAAACAGGAAGATTTTGAGCGATTTACTAGAAAAAGAAGGGTTTATCAAGAGAACGAAAGGGAAGGTGATGATGACAGCGACCGTAGCGACAGTAGTGAAGGCGAGGAAAGTCAATCTGAAAGCAATGATGAGGAAAGTGATAGCGAGTCTGACCAGTCTGAAAGAATCACGCAACAAGAGACCTCGAAACCATGTCGTCATTGTCAAAATAGAAATATGTCCGTAACTGCAGTGGTTAAGTGTCCCGGATGCTTTTGGCACGATAACTATTCTATTTGTCCCATTTGTGGTTACGACATCCCGGTTGACAACGAAATATAAAAGACGTCTTTGTCCGTTGTAACGACTGTGGTGCAACGTGTCACGAAAACATGAAAACATCGAAAGTGAGCTTATATTTTCCAAATGAAGATAAAGACTGAATTTATTCGTCATATTATTGTTACTGGATCGTACCCGCATTGAAAGAACAACTGTAGTACTTAACAAGTTAGAGCTCAGAGAGTTGTAAACTTTGAGTTAAAAATGGATTGCAATAAACGTCTTGAAAAGCACTTGTTCATTTTCTCGGTCTTGAATATATGTATGGAAACTCTATTTGAACAAACAGAGTTGTTTTGTGTTATCTATTAGGTTTATAGACCAAATAGAAATCAATTTAATTCGCAATCGTAGATTTTTATAATGACTGAGATGTATATTTCGTAGTTGTTGGAGCTTTCGTTGTCAATAAATGTATTTTAATTCATTTCAAATCTCTGTGTATTATTTTTTTTTATTCGCTATTAACAAGTAATAATCAAGAAACGTGTTGTTCGAAAAATATTTATTGTCGCGTGTTGACAATTAATTAGCGCTCTGAACTTCTATTGTTGTCACTTCAATGGTAGAGCCGTCCCGTGGGCTTTTCCGTTGGAGTTTGTATGCAAATCTGGGGTTAAAAGTAAGTGGAGTTCAGTGCGTGACTAACGGAGCGGAAAACTCGAGCACTAGCTAAGAGTTAATTCTCTCTCTCCTTCTCATCAGCAAAGCTGAGAGGTCAGATTTCGTCAACGTTTCCCAATCACGGACAATTAAACAAGCGTTCAAAGCAGTATGAAAATCATCGACGCTAGTGAAAAAAAGCCATCTTCATGATAAACGTTTCGAATAAACTGAAAGTCTCGGAGATAAACTTTCGCGGCAAAGCGATTTCAAGAACGATAGCGTTTTCGTTAAAATTCGCGCTTGTAGTTTTAACACATAAGAGATCTTTTTCCAATCAGGGTTCACTATTAGCGGGAAAGCCCAGGCAACCTTATTGTTTGTATTGTTTAGAGCGACGCTGATTAGTATGGAGGAAGGCACTTCATTAGTATGGAGGAAGGCACCTCATTAGTATGGAGGAAGGCATTTTACCTAGACAGTTTGAATATTAGTGACTTTACTCTACCTAACTCTACCTGGCTCTACCTAGACAAGGCTTAATTCCCAACATTATCTACTACTCAACTGCATGAAAAACTTCCTCCAGTTGTCCGCTGCATTACCGTCGAGTACCAAAGGACCAGGAGTTCTCGTTTCTTGCTCAGCCATCGCGGTTTGTCACTCAACCAAGGTTTGTACAGTAAATGCCTTGCTCTTTCTTGTCGTTCAAGACGCTGAACAGTTCTCAGCCCGTGCTCTATTTTTTCTGACACCATGTTGTAAGCTAGTTCTAAGGCTACTCAATAATGAATTAACTAAAGAAACTCAACGATCAAAAGTGTTCAACATTCAGCACGTTCTCCATGTTAATTCCCGCGGCCGCTCATCTTCGGGGCGGCCCATAAAACGCCAGGGAACCCCAAGCCGTAGGGGGTCTCCACAGGTTCAACAATGTTACAACACACTTTAGCTGTTACTGCAGTGTTCATCTTGGATATTGGCATGTGTACATTACAATAGTACAACTTGCTTCACCTGCAATACACAGTAAAGATAATAATCACATATTTTAAAAGGGTATAAAAATGAATGCAGAAAAATTATACAGGTATATCTTTAATTTGCTGACCTTTCCGCTCCCCTTCCTCAACCCTAAAACAAAATAAGCTACTTACCTAATTGTAGTGTACGTTCAAGTGATATTTATTACTTTTTATTTCTTGATATTTGTTGCTTGATATTTCAACACAAGAAAGGGTTTACGAAAGAAAATGACAGTTATAAATGGCATGCTTCCTCAAGAAATAGTCAGGTCCTAAAATTATTCCTTTAACTTGAAACATTTATTCTTATGTCATGCATCTGGAAATTTTGGTAGAGTAACATATAATTTTGAATCTTTATGAGGACTAGGAATTCGAATTTAGGAACATGAAAAACACATGGGATTCAAAGCATTCTTTGTTTCTGCAAATAAACGTTGTGACTGTTTTCTCTATGTGATTCAAATAGTTGTTTGATACATTTAGATGTTTATTTGGCATGGAAAGTTTCATATTCAGCTAAATTAAATATGAAATGATCTTATATGATACACGGTGAAAATTGTAATATTCAAACAGCTTTCCTGGAAATATAGACTTATGATCACTATAGTCTATAGTAAGACTCCAGGGTACTTGCTGATTGTACGCAATGCGGCACATTGGTATAAACAAGATCTATCTGTGTATGATAGACAGTTAATCAACTGAGTGTATCCTTTGTCTGTTATAAGATATTTTGTTAAAGCCTTTTGTTCTGTATTTTTCTGCATTAGATCAATATATTTGAAATTCCCAAGCAGTAGAGTTAGAATTGTAAGTTCTGTTATTACCGAGTTGTGACTTCAGATGAATTAGAGCATCAATTGACTTTCAATTTGTAACTTTAGATTTTGAGCGATAGATACCAATGACATATTTGGAATTGGTTTAGTTAAAACTAACTATTCAGTTTGTACATTCAGTTGCTTCACATTAGAATTACTTCGGCCAGTCGAGGGTTGCCATAATGCTTTTGTTCCCAACTATACGAGAGACTTGTTATCAGCATTTTCAGAACAAACGACATCCATAACACCAATTAATCTAAATTTCCAACTGAACAGAAAGAAGTCAACTCTGTGAACAACACCCAACAATGACACGAAATGGCGAACGATTAGAAAACCATGTGCTTTGTCATGCGACTATTTTCGGAATCGAAAGAATCTATATTAACAGTACTCTAAAGTGCTCTTATAGCATGTTTTTAAAGACAAAAAAAACAACGATACCTTGGCTTCCAGATGACACGGCATCCGTCCTCAGGACTGTTGTCGATAGACATCGTAGCTTTTTAACCTCTTCAGTGCGAAGGGGTTTCCCTTTGACGAGTAAAATCGTCTGGCGTTAGACAGAGTAAAATCTCTAAGTACGTCCTTGGCACTGAAAGGGTTAAGTTACAGTCCATGTAAGAAGGAGGCAACTACGCGGCAAGGAATGCAGAAAGGTGCTAACTTAAGCAAAACATTGCTATTGTTCTATCATACTTCTGATCGGCTCAATCAGCAAAACTTACCAAAACTTCAGGTAGCTGCATATTTATTTATCCTTAACTGATCAACTCTTTTCATTTCAGCAAAATCTCTTCTGAATCTAAATACCACAGTAATCCTATGTGGGGACCACTGAAAAATGCGAGGCTTTTATTGTCTTTGTTTACGACAGTTGTGATTCAGTGGTTGAAACTTTTACACACAAAGAAAACTACCTTTCAGAATAGAGTTTAAATGCATTTTATTTCATAAACCCGCTTTCCATCAGTTGATAAATTCTTGGTCTGAAAAAATTACCGTTTCAATGTGGGGAAAGCTTATTGCCGCAGAATAATAGAAAATGGTACAGTTCTTACCTGGATCATTACTTGATAAGATTTCCATTCACGTCGCTTTTACCCGGGCTTTTAGGATTGCGACGTCGATTTGTAACACCTACTGTTCCTTAGTGTAACAACAACAAGAACAACAACAGCAACTTTTATTTATAGAATAACTTCGCGATTTTCAACCTACGAAGGAATTCCTGTATACAGATCGAACGAAAAAACCATCTTTGACCGGACTCTTCGACCTCCTGTGACGAGTTCCGCCATTTTGCCGCCACAAAAATTGCTCTTCTCTAGTACCCTGATAAACAAGCCAAAACATACGCTAAGACGTGGTTTGGGACAAAAACTATACTTAGCGGGGGAGGTAGGTGCAAAAGTGTTTAATTCAACTTTGATGAATAAATTAATCAGAATCGATGTGAGTGATCGCTATTGGACTGCCCACGAAACTCATGGATGTTACGTCACCATCCATGAACAAAAAGCGATAAAAATATGGAAATATGTACTAAGCGTTACAAAAGATAAGTGATAAAAACTAGAAGAGAGAACTAGCAGCTTCGACATTGCGATCCATATGCATAGCTCTATACTACACCGAAAGTAAGACTCCAGCACCACCTTATAGCAATGCTAAGAGCAAATTGGCCAATTAAAGAAGCGGAACGACATTATTATCACTAAGCCTGATAAAGGAAACAGGAGTGGTTGTAATGGACAAGTCAGATTACCGTGCGCTTACTGAAACAGTCATCAAATAAACGGTGGGGCGGGGATTTGACATTTTCCAAAAAAATTGCTGTAAAATTCCCTACCTCCGCAGGCAAAAATGGGAGGTCAAATCTAACTGAAATTCTCCCACCCCGGGAAATGATTTGTTGGCAAATGTTTGCGCAGGGCATTCAAATATCCCTACCCCCGGAACAGCAAGATGATTGAAATGCCCTACCCCCGGGCCAAAGCGATCGATCAAAAATCCCTGCCCTAAGCCCCGCATCCCCCCCCCCCCCCCCCACGCCGGCTTGACATTGATAGGTGCATAAACACTTAACCTTCCTTTCCGATGCGAATGTTCCTGTCCATTTCAGGCACTGCAGCGAATTAAGTGTAGCTAACCACAGCTCACGGCCCACAGTATCGCAGCTAAAATGTGTCTCCGACAATACATCAAACGAATTTGAGAATCATCTACCACAGAAGACAAAAATCTCCATCGTGATTTACGCTCCTTTCCGATTCAAAACTCGAATCAAATGGCGCCTCTAGACTGACCGCAACCACAAGTTATCCGAGTGTATTTTTTTCAACTCCTGCAAGTTTTAAGGCAACGTCCAAGCTTTTCGGCTCATAGGGCTGCTCTGATGACGAAAACTGACTTGATTTTTCCAGCATTTTCTTTAAGATTTTGAAATTTCGCAGTTTAATTCTGCTTTCACTGTAAATTTTCATTCCAAGGAGCGACGCTCGAGTCAGGTTTGACAGTGGCGTGATTTTCCTCGACCAATCACAATTCTTTGCTACGCACAGTAACCAATTAAATTGCTTCATTTTGTATAGATAATGGATTACGTCAAATAGTTTTTTTTTCGTCTTCGCCAAAGAAGGCAATGGCGGGGCAAAGGTTCGCGTTATGTTGAAATATTTTGAAATAAAAGAGGCCTTTCGTTATTATACAGAACAAATAGATTCCATGTTGCCGTGCGTCTGTTCAGTAATAGATCACAGAAGACGGCAAAATGTGGTAACAACATCAGTGACACACTCGGCTACGCCTCGTGTGCCACTTTTTTGTTCTTTCCACATTTTGACGTCATCTTTGATCTTTTACTGA
The DNA here is from genome assembly GCA_019787425.1 of Platygyra sinensis. Lineage (NCBI taxonomy): Eukaryota > Metazoa > Cnidaria > Anthozoa > Scleractinia > Merulinidae > Platygyra > Platygyra sinensis. The sequence continues at coordinate 1,113 of JAHPZR010037977.1, read as the reverse complement.
ACAGACTCACGGCAACATAAAATCTATTTGTCAAATAGATGCACGCGGGAGGTTGCTAAGCACGAAAGAAGCGTAAGAGTCGCACGAGGCGATAGCTGAGTGCGACTCTTTCTTCTTGAGTGCTTAGCAAACCTTCCAAGTGCATCCATAACTCAATAGTGCACGTTATGGCGTTTACCATTTGTTTTATAACAACATTGAGCAGGAGCCCTTGATGGGCTCCCGCATTGAGACATTAGATCAACAGAGCCGGTCTTTTTATTGAGCTACATTACAAAGTGCGCGCTTTGCTTTAGTTATTGAGTAGGTCTGCTATGTTATAAAATGAAATTTTGAAGCCAGGGTCTTCGCATGCACTAACCCTGAATCAAATAGTAATGCCGAATGGTGTTTTACATTGGCCCAAAACTTCCGGAGTAAATGGTACGAACATTTCCTGGGAAAGGTTCTAAGATATCCGTGAAATGCTACGTTTCGGCCGTTATGAGAACCATCTAATCGCTACATCCTTAAACTGGTATGACATTTTCAAATTTGGGTACCATACTTCGCGAAGTTGTCATCGGAAAACGCTATTCAAATGGCCATAAGCATTATTTACTGAGTTCCAGAAATTCGGACCGGAATTTTTTGTTAGATGTAAGACCCCCAGTAACAATCGGTATCGATGTTGTAATCCTCTGCCATGTACGTTCGACAAAAGAGTGATTCCCTTCAAAGTGAACCATCGTGGGTCTTGATCATGCTCTTTTAGTGTAAAATGTTGGTGATTATCCAATGTTGGTGATTATCATCAGTCCATAGTCAGTGATCAGTAAGTGTCGTGTACATAAATGTATTCAAACGTGCTAATTTATTAAGGCCTACCTAAATAAGGTGCAAGAAAAAAAATGTACGGTTAAAACTAGGTAATAGGTAGGTTTATGTTTGATTTAACTAGTAGTTACGTTTAAAGGATAGATAAACAAAGTAATATAGATATACGAATATAATATAATTGTAACTACTTCTAGTTAACTAGTAATTAACTTGTAGTTTCCGGGGTTGAAACTGCAAGAATATGTCTAGCTAGCACGCCTAACCTTAAAAAGTCCTTAATAAGGGAAAGTTCAT